>QAXH01005741.1:3514-60996 GCA_004335635.1 Chloromonas sp. AAM2
GGTGGTGAGTCATTACATCAATCTCCTAGTGGCGTGCCGCAGCAGAAGCCACTAGGGTGAAGAAGGGAGAAAATGTGACAAGCTCGACAGAAACAACGGCAAAAATCAACACAAAACAAACACAGCAAACAAAGCAACCTTGCTTTTTGCAACCGTTCCAGGTCCACAGGGCAGGCTGTAGCAAGGAGAGGCAGGGGTGCCCCACTCTCGAGTGTTGCCAGACAGAGAAACGCACAGTGGGACTGACGTGGCTCGTATGTACGGCCTGAATGCATGCGGCCTCAAATTGGCATAGGAGCTGCAGCAGCAACTGATGCGGTACAGCCACTGTGCCTTCAATCCGAATAAGGCACACAAGGGACATACAGCTTGGGTGTGGAACTGTCCTGCGAGCTGGTGCAGGCTCTGCGCCATTCATGCAAGGTAGTAGATCCCAATGTGCAAATGCTTCATCTCCAGGAAGTGCAGCAGCGAGCGCAAAGAAGTTCGTTGAAAAGTTGCAACCGGCATTTTCGTTTTTCAAGTATGCGACGCATCGTCTGCCCTGGCAAATGGCCGTGCTCGTGCATGCGTGTGAGCAGCATTGTTTGGATACTAACCACGCAACAATAATGACAGTGTTGACAAATACCTTGGTTATCTGGCTCTTGCTCCCGGTTTGCCGTCAGGACTGGCAGTAGCGCCTCGACGCATCCGGAACACGTCTCACGAGGTAAGCTGGAGCTCATCCTGGCGACGTGGGTATCATGCCCATGCCCTTTGGACAGGCTCCAAGGCCCAGCGACCAACAGGCATTACCCGCCTCCAGCGGGCACCGCTCCATGAACTGTATATGCCCTGGATTCAATGGTTTTCATGCCCTGGCCCCAATGCGCAGGTCATATGACGATGAGCAGCAGCACCAGCACCAGCAGCTCAGGCCATGATGAGCCTCCTAGGAGAAGCAGGGCCACTCAGATGCCCAGCATGAACGTCAGACAACCCCCCATGACTCAATCTCGTGCTGTGCAAGTGCCCAGTTTCCGAGCCAGCACCAGCTTGGACCCTTTCACAGCAGATGACATCCCACCTCGTGAACCAGCCCGTGACGGTAGCTCAGATGACACAGAGGAGGCCAGTCACCATGCAGCACCAACCAGCACCTCATACAAGCAACGCAGCCACCGGCTCTGGCAGCAGCGTACATCCTCAGCCACACCACATGCACGTTCACGCCACCAAGTGAACAGCATCATTATCAACCTGGCCTCAAGCAGCCTAGCACAGCTCAGCATGGTGCACCACAACACAGTTGAAACTGCATCTACCAGTAGTGAGCAGCTGGCACATGAAGCACCAACCAGCAAGCCTGACTATGAGGTACATGCAGCACGCTCCAAACGTACAACCATCCAACCACAGTCATGGCGAGGTGCACATGCAATGGTTCCTGTGGCAGGCGTGCCGGTGGCTGTGCAACGTGCAGCATCCTCAGGGCCAAATCTGCACCGCTTGCGGCAGCACCGTTTATGGCAGTCCCGTGCCTCTGCTGCCAGCCCTGAGCGTGCGGCTGCACACCGTGTCACAGCTGCACTGGCAGATTGGGCAGGGCAAGCCAGTGCTGTCAAACCAGCATCTTCAGGTTTTCCCAATGTTGAACGACCACAGCAGGCCGCAAGCACGCACAGCATCTCACCGTCAGCGGGTGGGCAGGCAAGAGGCCGCTCCACAACCAGGTGCCAAATCCCAGCTGGCTGGAGCAGCAACACATCTGATGAGGTGCAGCCAGTGCAGCAGGACCAGCAGACTGCTCCACCACCAACTAGCCAACAGATCCCTCTTACTTCCTCTTCCAGTGATAGTGAATTTGCTACTGACAACTACATGCGTCTTGCATCTTCTCGCCGACGCAATACAGCTGCAGCCTCACACACCAGCACCCATGCTGTTGTTGTTGCTGGTAACGGGCATGGGCTGGTTGTGGTGGCAGGGGAACAAATCTCAATGCCTGTTGTGTCACAAGGGCATGCAGCAGGTGGCAAGGCAAGGAGTGGGTTGCAGCAACATCGGTTGTGGCGACAGCGTGAGGTGGCTGCCAGCCCTGCCGCCAGAGCACAGGACCAGATTGGGGCACTGTTAGGCGGTTGGGTGGCTGAGAACACCATGGGCGAACTCTCACAACGCCCGCTCATGCATCCATCCACCTCAGCGGCCAAGCAGCAGCATGCAGCTGGTGCGGACACTTCAGAGCCAGCACAACCTGAACAAACGCCTGGGCAGGGGCACACAGTTCGCCCTAAACGTGTCTCAGCAAACGAACCAGCCGCTGTCCATGCACACAACGGCCTACAGCAGTTGCAACGGCATCGGTTGTGGCGGGAAAGGGAATCGTCTGCCAGCCCAGAGCGCCGCGCTGCTGCAAAAATGGACGGATTGTTGCATGCTTGGGGTATACAGAGTCAAGCGGGGTCTAATACAGCTGTCACAACCGAGATTGCGATGCAGCACGTTCAAACGCACACGCGCGGCTGCGATGGTACAGGGGTGGCTGGATTGCAGTTGGCTGGGGCTGGGGCACAAGCAGCATCTGCCAGCACACAGAGGCACACTGATGAACCAGCATTTGGTGACCACCATGCAGCCCTGGTGCCACGCATGGCCGGTGTGAGCGCTGGCGGCATGCCAATGCAGTCAGGGGTTAGGCACATGGAGGCTAGTTCTAACAGGAGGGTCAGTGACCTGGGGCATATGGGTGGACCGGCCACCGTCCAAACTCTTGGGGCCTTGCAACAGATGCGAGGTCACCGGCTGTGGCGGGAACGGGAGTCCGCTGCTAGCCCGGCCCGCCAGGCGGCCACACGTGTGCAGGGCGTGCTGCAGGACTGGGGCACACAGCAGCAGCAGCAGCAGGAGCGGCTGATTGCGGGCTCTAGGCCAATTCAGCAGCTGCAGCAACTTGTTCTCACTAACGGACAGGACGACGCTGATCATGAGCTGGCGCTAGTCCCAGCAGGTGGTTCCATGACTGGCCGGCCTGACGGAGCAATGGTAGCGATGCAGCAGCTGCAAGGGCATCGGTTGTGGCGCGAGCGGGAGTCGTCTGCTAGTCCGGAGCGCCGGGCGGCTGCAAGGGTGGAGACAGCTCTGCAGGCCTGGGGCAATGCATTTGAGGTACGTGTGTCTGGTGCTAATGGGACAGGCAACAGGCATGCAAGCGGAGTATGATTGCCGCATGCTATTGTGAGGCAGGGTTCTTGTCTGTGTAGGTTGTCAGAGCCTGTAGCAGGTTGTCAGAAAGGCCCGAGGTATGCATGGACTTGACATTTGCTAACATCTGATTATGTGATTCTACGTAGGCGCCTCTTGAAAGCCTTGACACCTGCTCATCAGGCTTCCCACATAGTCGCGTACCTCAGCCTACCCAACAGCACACCGGGATGCTGTCTGTATCTGGGAACAGCAGGGCCATGCCAATGCAGGCGCTGCCGGCGCCCACAACCGACACGGCTATGCAGCTGGCCCAGCCCAACACGGCTATGCAGCTGGCCCAGCCCAGCACGGCTATGCAGCTGGCTCAGCCCAGCACGGCTATGCAGCTGGCTCAGCCCAGCACGGCTATGCAGCTGGCCCAGCCCAGCACGGCTTTGCAGCTGGCTCAGCCCAGCACGGCTATGCAGCTGGCCCAGCCTAGTGCTGCTTCATTAGGCGTGCTGTACACGCTTGTGCAGACTGCTGACGGACAGGTTCTTCTGCAGCCAGTGCCTCACAGCCTGGCGGTGCAAGGAGCCAATGCATTCGTCCAGCCAGGGCAGACGCTCTTTGCAGGCTGGAACGTGCCTGAAACCAACCAGTCGTTATCTGAGCAGAAGAAAACCCAAGCCACTCCTTCAACCGCTCTTGTTCAGGAGCAGACGACGCCCCGACGCACTCCTGTTGAGGCAAGTCCTGAGTCGCCTGATCAAGTGTCCAAGCTTGCGCTGTCTCTCGCTGAGACGAATGGCACGGGCAGTGACAAGGCGACACTACCTGGCACGGGCAGTGACAAGGCCCCTGCTACCAGCCGGAAAGCAGCGCCAAACTATCACAGCGACCCCTCAGAGATGTCGATGCTATCACACGTGGACGCCGAGGGCATGTCTGGGCCTTTGCAGTTGCCGCTTGCTGGACTGCACTTCGTCAGTGGGATGCGATCTGGCTTCACCTCGCCTGGCCAGGCGGTCAGCAAAGGCAGCAACAATGCGACGAGTGCCGTCAACTTCGCTGCTCAGGTGGGACGGCGTGTGTGGGCATTGTAAGACATGCATGTACCGTCACCGTTTGCGGTTTCACGTGCCTGTCTGTGTTGTGTGTTTTGTGTTCACAGACGTTTGCACATGCGAGCGCATCGGCAACTTGACGACCCTGATAACGATCTCATATGCCTCCCGGGATAATCTTTGCGTCCCGCTGCGTGGTGCACATGCAGGCATTGGCAGCGGCAGATGCGGCTGCGAAGGAAGCACGTGCGTCTTTTGAAATGGAGCGCCGCACGCAGCCTCACATCATGGATATGGTGGCAGATCGTACAGGGGCACACGGTGTTCTGGTGACAAGCGAGGTCCAGAGGCTGGGATCCATGAGATCGGGCGATGATTGGACGCTTGAGGATGCGGCAGCGCAGGACGAGGCTAGTCCTCGACTTGATTACCTTCCGATCGTGAAGATTACGGATGAGCTCCAAACAGCCATGGCTCGTCTCAAGGCATCGCTGGGAGTAGGGCAGAGCGCGGCCTCGTCGCCGCAAAGAGTCGCCGAACGGCTTGCTGCAATAACGTAGGTCACAGACGTTCATCGTGTCCCGTTGATCTCATCAATTGCTGTGCGCTGGACAGATGTGGTTTTCATAATTGCAGGCTGCCACTCACACGTGCCCCTTAACTTTTGTTTTGCCCAGGATTACGGTAAATAGGTGCATGCGCTGAACAGACATGGCTTCCATGATTGTGTAGCTGAGTGCACCCATACAACCTCAGCTTTGCTGTGGTGTCTGATGTACAGTCATCTCCAGATAGATGCTGATTGCTTGTGCTACTGGTGTGGCTGCTGCTGACATTGATGGTGCTGATCAATCTGGCTGGTGTTGCTGCTACTCAAGACGCTGATCATGTCTGATGCTGACGCTGTGCTTCTGGTGTGGATGCTGCTCATGATGCTGCTGCTCATTTCTGGCATGCATGCAGAAGTCCCAGGGCATTGCCGGCTCACGCCGCATCTCCTGGCCTGGTCCACGTGTTGTCTCGCTCAACCTCGCCCACACGCTATGCCTCACCCACACGCTACACATCACCCACACGCCACAACTCACCCCCTGTAGGGCAGGCCATGGGGGCAAGCAAGCATCGCTACCAACAGCAGCAGCACCATCACCAGCAGCACCAGCAGTACAGTGTGTGGCCAACAGCAGCCGCGAGCCCGAACAGCACGCCTGTCCCAGGTGTGTGGCCACAAGTTCCGTTGTTGCTGCTTATCTGCAGCCCAGCTTGTCTGCTTGTGGGTATGTAACAGATTGCTCACCCGGGGCAAACACTGTGATTCTCAGAATCAAGTAACATTGTTGGCATCCAGCATCAGCAAGCTTATGCAAATGGGAATACGTTTCACGCAGTGAGCAACTTGCAACAGTGTGTGGCCCTTGACTCTCATGCTGCTGCTGCTGCAGGTACAGGCATGCACCTCGCACCAGGGAGCCCAAACACCATGTGGATGACCAGCCCAGCCAGCCCTGGCGCCCATGCACCATGCTCCCCACATGTGCATCTGGGCTATACCTTGTCACACGAAGAACTGGTAGAACGAAGCCAAGGGAAGGCTGGGAACGACGTATGGAAAGGGCAGACAGGAAGCCGTCAAACAGACCATCCGCCAGAAGTCCGCCAGGAGATGGTCAGTCAGCAGGCTCGTTATTCCGGGCACACAGAGAGCTGGCAGGGCGCTGTGCGGCCGACAGACAGCATGTCAGCCACCAGCATTGTTGCACCCACATCCCAGTCCCAAGGTCACTTTTTGGCCATGACACCTCACTCCACCACCCACTCCCCGAATGCTCCCTCTGAATGCAAGGACTACCATTCCGCTACTGCTGCCGTTTCTCAAACCTTGGATGCCACCCTGGCACGGTTGCAAAGGGCGTTTTGCAGCCAGCCAACCAGCCTTGCCATTGAGGCTTCCACAGCTGCAAATTCAGGCACCATGTCAGACCATGCCATTGTCACTGCCGCCCATAGCCCAGGTTCCAAGGCAGGCCTACCCAGCGGCAGCACCAGGTTACAGGTGCAGCTGCCCACCACTTTTGAGTCAAACCCTAGCCAAATCCTAGCCACTACCTATGGCATCATGTCTAACACTGACGGCTATCCAGGGCACTTGGCCACACGTTCTACCGGCCACACAGAGGATGCTGAACAGCACAGCACGTCTCCAACACGCTTTCAGCAAGGGTACCATTCACAGGCGTCTATTCCCAGCCCTTTGATAGGTGTTGCCAGCCTAGCCTCTCAACAGACTTTGCCGCTGGAGAATCCATCACTCGTTGACGCCTCTAGCAGCAATGAGCTGTCATGGCCAGCAGCTAGACCTGCCCAGCTCAAAAACGAGCCATCTCTCGGCAGCAGTATTGATGGAGCGGTTGAAGATCTCGGGCTTGAGGAGATACCAAATGCTGCATCACCATCATCATGGGCAGGTGGCACAAGGTCGCAACGAGCGGCCACCGTTCCCGTTCAATCCACCGCCCATGGCTTGCCCCTACAGGCCATTGCATCACCCCACGGGCCTGCATCCAGGGCAAGGGCCGCCACGGTAATGGTTGCCTCACCAGCTATCCACATCACACGCTGGGCACCGCTAGCTGAGCCTCAAGCACAAGAACAGGATCTGCACTCCAGCCATCACAACGTTCAGAAATCGCAAGAAGAGGAAAACCGCGCCAGCCCAATCTCTCAACTCGGTGGTGCAGGCGACTCATCTGGTGCAGGGTCCCATGCTCTCACAGTGCCTGCTATGTGGGCAACAGCAGACAATGATCCGGTCGCCTTGCAACTGTCGTATGAACATCAGGCAAGCGACCAAGCCGTGTCTATCTCTAGGCCTAGACGGCATACACTGGGTCCGATGCCAAGAATCATTCAAGCAGCGCCAGTCCTGCAGCAGCAGCAGGAGCAGTTGCAACAGCTGCTGCCACCGCAGCAGCAGCAGCTGGAGCAGCAGCTGCAGAAGCAGCCGCCTCTGCTACCGCTGCAACTGGAGCAGCAATCACCACGGCGGCTGCAACTGGAGCAGCAGCCTCTGCTGCCGCTGCAACCGGAGCAGCAGCCTCTGCTGCCGCTGCAACCGGAGCAGCAGCCTCTGCTGCCGCTGCGACCGGAGCAGCAGCCTCTGCTGCCGCTGCGACTGGAGCAGCAGCCTCTGCTGCCGCTGCAACTGGAGCAGTCGCCACTGTTGCCGCTGCAACTGGAGCAGTCGCCACTGTTGCCGCTGCAACTGGAGCAGCAGCCTCTGCTGCCGTTGCACCAAGAGCAGCAGCAGCTGGCTTCAGCCCACCGCCGCCGGCACACTCATGATGTACTGCCAACAAGAAGGCCTTTGCAGCAACAGCAGCAAAAACAGCGTGATCCCAGCCCATCCAACGTCCAGCGCCCAACTGACAGCCCTCGGGGCCAAATCGACGGCGGATCTGTTCCGGCCCTGTCCCCCACGCCACTGGTGGCCACTCCTGCTACCCGCGGGCGGCCCGTGGCGCGGCTGAACGTGTGGGATGTGCTGCGCAGCCGCTCAGAGGCTGGCAGCAGAACGTCTGCACGACGCAGGTGCGTGATGCATATCAGAAGCTTTTTCATGTAGGAACTATGGAAGATTTCAGAAGCGCAGGTGCGTGGACTCACAAGCTACTATACTGTCACGCAGGCCGGTCACATCTGCTGTGTTTGTTCATGTGCTACGGGCAGATCTGAGATAGCCATGTAGTGGAAGAGCCCTTTGCCGGAAGCCTGGTACGGCAAAGGCGCTGATCGTTTTGTGTGCTTTCGCAGGGGCACCATGCAGCAGAGCTTTGCAGCCGTGCAGGACGCCTCCCCACAGCCCATGCAGAGCCTGTCCCCCGCAGCCATGGAGCAGAACTGGTCAGACGCCCTGGCAGTAGCAGACATTCATGCCATGCAGTTGCAACCTCACGAGGCACCTAGGGCCTCACACGAGCAGTTACAGCAGCAGCAGTTGCCGCAGCCAACTGATAACCTGTCAACTGTTTTGCCTAGAAATGACGCACAAGGCCTGGCATGGATTGAGGCCACCAATGGGCAGGAGTCAGCTGACACTCAATTGAATTTCCCCTCCACAGAACGCTCTGATCTCTGGGCCAAGCACACTCAGCACCTGCAAGGACTATCCGCTGCAGAGGCACAACAAACGCAGCTGCGCCAGATAAGCAGGGCAGAGCAGGCATCTTCCCAGCAGCTGCCGCTAGCCAAACAGGTACAGCGCATACTGGCGCCGGTATCTGAGGATGAGCAGCAGCTGGTGCTGCATCAAGGGATTGTGGCTGCATCGCCTGCCACGCCACTGGCGTTTGGTACACTGCAGGGCAAAGCTGGGGTGGAACTGGTTGGGCTTGAGGGGCGACATGTGCGGCCTGAAGTGGCCCGCAATCTCACTCTTGCCCTGAGAAGTAACGAGCTGAACTTTTCCAGTGACCTAGATCAGGATGCTCATACTCAGAATGCCCCTCCTGCCCTGAAAGGTGAGAAACTCATGAGCGTCGGAGATGCTTTCACCCATAGATTCCCATGCTGTAGGTGTGGCTTCGCGCACGATCCCTTGCAGCCTGCGACCCTTGCACTGCTGACCTGTCAGGCCTTCAATTAAGCGCAATCACACTCGTGCGGTTGAGCCCTGTCAACATGCCACAGATGGCCTTTACCCCCCTCCTCTTGTCAGAACTGGATGACATCTTTGCCCTCCTCTTGTCAGAACGTACAAACCTGCCTTGCATCGTCACCGGACCTGTTCCAACCCATGTCTCGCAGTCCTGGCTACTGTGTCATACCAATCATCAATTTAAAAAGAAAATATGATTGGTATGACACTGTAGCCAATCGAGTGTCAATACTGCTGTCCGAGGTCACCTTGAGGTTCAAGGTGTCTGATTTCTAGTCCTGTCATGTTTGCTGCGGCAGGTGCTGTGGTTGGTGCAGATGCGGCTCATACAGGCGCAGCAATTGATGCCAAGGCGGCAGCAAGCCCCGGTCTGGCGGGGCAGGAGGTCGTCAGAGCGCGTGGCAGGGCCCGAGGGCCCAGTAGCAGCAAGCTGATGATCGGCGGGCGTGGCGGCGGCAGGCACCGGGCACTGGACATTGCAGCAATGCTGGCAAGGTGTGTGTTGACAAAACATTTGTGTGTCAGACGGCAGCGTGTTCTATTCAGTTGCACACACATCATTGTGGCAGGGCCACTATGTCCATAACTGCCAAGAAGGTCGCTGGCAGTGCATGTGCACCATTCCCCTGCTATGCGCAACTGTTGCCACCCAGTCACTCACCACCTGACCCCTCCAAGTGCATGCTGCTCCTGTGCAGGCCGTTGGTGGTTCCGCCCAGGCGCCTGCAGCTCAAGCTGCCTGCAGCACCACCGACCTTACGCGTTAACTCAACCCATGTGCCCGCACTGGCCCAAGCACCGACCATCTCAACCGTCACAACAACCTCTGTGCCCGCCCTGGCTTCACCGGCGTCTGCAACCACCGCCCTTGCCCTCGCTCATCCCTCGCCGCACCAATCATCAATGAGAGTGCGGGCGGATCATGGCCATATGCAGATTGTCAAGCAACACCCGCCTGTCCAGCCCCAGCCACACCTCAACGCGTCTACCGTTTTGGCAGCAGTACCACCAGTTCTTAATTCTCGTCAAAGGGAAATCGTTATCTCACCTACCGCTGTGCTTATCAACAGTTTAGGCATGACCAACATTGCATCGACTGTGACCAGCCACACACAAGGTGTGACTACGGCACTGCATCCAAGGTCAGTCAGCATGCCTTCAGCACCGCCACGGCTGGCTCTCTCACCCTGGGAGCCGCACCACATAGCACCGCCTGGGACAGCAGCAGCAGCAGATGAGACGAAGGTGAGGCAAGATTGCTGCATGTCAACGAACCATCAGAACCAGAACCAAGCGATCAAAGATGAGCACCTGCTGCAGGAAAAAGGCCATCGCTGGGCCAACTGTCTTGGTAGTGTACCATTACGGTCCCTGGACAAAAAGATGTTTGCTAGGTCTGGGATGAAGCGTGTTTGTGACTAAAAGTGGCGATTATGCTCATACTATATGAAGCCCGCTCCTGGGGAGTCAGCATGATGTAGACGTGTGTTGCAGTTGCTACTGATGAAAATGACAAATCCTCAGAGCCGCAATGCATGCAGACAGTTTTATGCGATTGATGACTGACTTGCCTGGAGAAAACATCGTTTTTTGGCTGCTAACTACAGATGTCCTTCAGTGTCGCCTGACACCGCGATTTTGATGTGCATGCCAGTTCCAGTGCCTGCGTGTGGGTGCCATCACGTATGCTGGTATATGTGCTGTCTGCAGCTCCCTGGTCCCCCCTTCCCAGTGCGACCCCTGGAGCTGAGTGCCCTGCTGCCCCACAACAGCCTGGGACCCCGCAGCGGGATGGCCGAGGACAAGTCCAAGGTACGGGCAATACTGCAGTCCAAGGATAGGAGTTGTGCTTTGTCAGTCCGTATTGTGTCAATCCACTGCTCCATGGCAACTTCCTGTGTGCATAACTGTATTGAAGCTTACGGGAATTGTTCGTGTGTGTACATTCTCCAAGTGGCTCAACTGTGCATATCTACCATTGGAAGGACGATCCGCAATGGTTGACTTCACGAGGTTAGACTAGTTAGGTTACTTCTTGACTACCCTTTGGTATGTGTACATTGTTGAAGTACCGACCCTTCATCAACTTTCTGCATACATGCAGGAGCACGCCTTGACCACTGTCAACAGCACTGCCAACCATTCACGCTACCCAACTGGCTACGCAACATCAACGCCTCCCCTTGCCCCAGTGCCTGGGACCCTCACCTCCCATTCAGACGCTCTACAGTCTTTTCCACTGCTGCCACAGGGACAGGCAGCTCAGGCCTGGTCGATGGCTGCAGCGCTTCCACGCACTGTGACGCAGCCTGCCAAGCCGCATGATCTGCTCTTTGGCTCGTCCTTGGTGCTGTCCAATATCGGTCTCAGTCCGATCAACACTCCTGTTAATTTCGTGGGTACTCCTGCCGGCCCTCGCGGTTATCCAACAGCGCAATTCAGCACGCCGCTGGATCGCATCACCCGTCAAGGACCCGCTGTATTTGGAGCTACACCCTTGCCACAACCGCTGTGGCAGGCTGGGACCGATCTGCACTATGAGGCGTCGCGGCAGGCTGCTGCGCGCACATCAGTCACGATAGATGCATCAGCGCTTCACCGTGATCAGGAGGCGCTTCAGGATGCAGAGATACTTCAAAGTTCAGGCGATGCATCCTTACAAAGTTCAGATGCCGAGACGCTCCTGCAGCGTGTGCACCAAGCGGCTGTGCAGCTTCGCTCAGTGTCGACTCACTCAACCGACCCATCAGGCGTTGCCGCGGGAGCTCCATGCCCCTGGTTTGCCGACGAGCTTGCTGCACACGTCACAGGTGATGCAACATCTGCTGGGGCCTCCTCCGCTACAGCAGCAGACCAGGCGCCTCCTCCGATCATTGAAGTGACACGTTCGTGCGAAAGCCTGGATCAGTGGGTGCTATTGGAAGCTGCGGCCGCAGCTGCAGCCTCACAGGACACCCATGCACCAGACCCCCTCAGTCAACCACACGAAGACCATGCCCTGGTCGCTTTCAACCCGCTGTCCCACACGACCACCATTGAGCCATCGAGCGCGCTGCCTTCTCGCTTAAGCACGCTTGCATTATCCGCTACCAGCCCCACATTATCACTACGACATTCTTACAACGATACTCTTGCCGCCGCAAACGTTGGCCCGACAAGGCCAGCACGCATGGCTTCTGAAGCACAGGACACCATCGAGCAGCTTTTGAGTAACCTGGCACGGCGCGGCCCTCAAGCAAACAAGCATCACGAGGCCCACGACATCATGACCATCATCGATTACCCAGCTCACCAGCTTCCGCCCCAATCCTACGATTGGCAGCTGGCAGTTGCTTCCGATGACAACTGCAACAGCTCCCGGCAGCAGGCTCTCGTTGCATCAAACAGCCCTTACAGACGTTACTCAGCTCCTTCAGCCTTAGCAGCAGCAAGGGGCACCTTACCGCCAACCTTCCCCGTCAATCCATTCCTCGTGGCCGCCTCTAGCAGCCATAGCAGCCATGGGCTGTCATGGCCGGCAGCAAGCCCTGCCCAGCTCAAAAACGAGCCATCTCTCGGCAGCAGTATTGATGGAGCGGTTGAAGATCTCGGGCTTGAGGAGATACCAAATGCTGCATCACCATCATCATGGGCAGGTGGCACAAGGCCGCAACGAGCGGCCACCGTTCCCGTTCAATCCACCGCCCATGGCTTGCCCCTACAGGCCATTGCATCACCCCACGGGCCTGCATCCAGGGCAAGGGCCGCCACGGTAATGGTTGCCTCACCAGCTATTCACATCACACGCTGGGCACCGCTAGCCGAGCCTCAAGCACAAGAACAGGATCTGCACTCCAGCCATCACAACGTTCAGAAACCGCAAGAAACGGGTGATGGCCGGGATGCACACTTTGGGTTGCAGGATGCATCAGGTCACAGGGAACATGTGGTTGACAGAGACGCATTTGGGCCTGATCACATGGTGCATGTGAGTGAGGAGGATCAGCAGGAGAACTTGCATGACAGATCAGCCCAGCCCGCCTTGCCTCGGCCTACACCACCGCAGCATGTGGTGCCTCACCATGTGACACCTGACCATACGCCAACTGAGCAGCCTCGTCACGCACTAATTAAGATGCTGCTTTCTGACCAAGCATCTCTCAGCCATGCATCATTTGAACATGCGACACCTGAGCTCCCTATGAACTTAATTCACGGCACGGAGCGAGTGGGCAAGTATCTGACCCTGCTGAGGGCTGCAGAGTCAGGCATGGCCTCTATCCCACCACGGTCTACCTCCACATCTCCCGCTGACACCACCACACTACCTTGTACCAGTGCTGACCGCCAAGAAGCAACCACCAGACAGTTTCTGGAGGACACCGATGTTGATGGGAGTTGTGCATCCGCCGTTGATGAGGATCTGCAGCACAGAAGCAATGTTAGCTTTGAGCTAAGTAACTTGCTAGCATGTCATGGAGAAAGGCGGCATACAAGCAGCAGCCCAGAGCGTATCCTGGTTGCTAGCCAGCAGGCGCAGGCAAGGGCAGTACTGCCATGGTATAACACCAGTGGAGAGCAGATGTCAGGGGCTATGGCCTTGCGTAGGCACACTAGCCCCGAGCAGCCGAGCATGCCTTTGCTGCTGCAGTCAGGCATAGACAGCAGTACTGGGGGTTATGAAGCACCAGGATCAAGGCCAGTGCTGGCATTGCTGTCATCCAAGGCAGACCACCTAGCAATGAGGCCTGGTACAAGTCTCAGCGACGAGAGTTCACACTCAGCAGATGTGCAGCAATATGATTCGCCAACCGCCCACAGTAACGATTCCCACGTGGTTCAGTTGGGTCTGTTGGCTTCTCCTGGCAGTGTGACTGCTTCATCCCTGTCTGAGGTGCCCTCCCTGGTGCATGCATCCCCTCGGAAGGGCAGGGCAACGTTTCAGGTGAGTAGAGAAGAGTGGAGGAGCAAGTCAACTGCAATGGAAGCACAACGGCAAAAACCATTGTACACCTTCGTTTTTCTACGCTAGTGTACTGGCTGCAGATGAACGGCAGGCACAACAGGCACAGCTGCAGAAGCTACTACTATGAATGACCCGTACTGAGTATGCTAGTGGATGGCAGCGAATATGTGTCAGACTAGACGAAAAAAAGAAGTTTGCCAGTTCTGGGACAATTTTGGTATTTGATACTGAGACGGTGTATGTTCAAACCGTAAAGTAAACTGCGCACCAAATGGAGGTAACTCGTTCCGGACTATTTGGCTCCCCTTTTTGTGAATTGGCATGTGAGGGGGCAGGCGGAGTTCTGCGTCATCAGTATTTCAGGAGCATGTGGTGATCTGTCCCTCCAGCATGTCAGTCATTCCTGTTGCCCGCAGGTTTGGGACAACCCCACGTACTCGATATCGCTCTCCCAGGCACATGCCATACAGTCACACAGTGTGACATCACATCCGGCACCCACAACATCACACTTCACTTCAGAAGATGCACGTGCACAGACCAGCTCAGGTACCATCACCAGCATCGCCAACAGCCTCACACCCTTGGGTGCATCACATGTGGTCACACTCCCTGCACCCATACACACAACAAGGCGGGAGGGTCGCTACACCACTCAGGACAGCTTAGTGCTGCACAGCAGCATATCCCGGCAATCGGTGGAACGTTCTGCACATGACGCAGCCACTGGAACGGTTTCTGGAAGTGCGGTTGCTGATCACCAGTTGGCTGGCAGCAAGGGAAAAGAAAGCCAACGTTTCATTCAGCAGGAACAGCAGTGGCAGCATGATGACAGCAGCAGTAGCAGCAGTACCGACGCCTGCAGGAGACAGCATGACAACACACCACAGAAGGCAGATCCTGTTGAATTGCAGGACGTTCTAATCAGGCCCCATGCAACCGATGCACGTCGAGGCAGGGGTAGTCCTCCTGTGCCTGTTGGCATGGCGGTTCATGCAGCAGTGATGACGCCAGCCAGCCGGAGCTTGCTTGCACATGGCAAGGCCTCACATGCCGACGCCACCAGCCAAGCACATCACCCACACCATGCAAGCCACTCCCATCTTAGCAGCCATGCACATGCTACAGGCGCTTCAGCGTGGAGTGGCATTGCACCAATGGCGCTAGAATTGAGTGCAGAAGACGCTGTGGACACATGCACTGAACAGCAGCCACAAATTGCTGGGTTGCTGACTAAGGGCACGCACGGCGAAGCGGAGCACAATGATGCACTGCTGAGCGGCAAAACCTGGAAACTGCAGGTGCCTAAGGGTGACGGTGAAAGCAAGGATGCATGGGTTGTGAAGGCTAGAGAGGCGTCAGTGGGTATAGCCAGGTCTCAGCCTGTCTCGGTGCACGTCTCGACCAGCTGGCACAACCCAGCAATGCAGCAGGCGCAGGAGGCTGCATGTGGAATAGAGGCAGGTCGCCATCGACTACTGAAGTCATCGGACTTTCTGCAGCAAGCTCCCCAGAGTACCCATATCCAAGAGGCATGGCAGGCTGGTGCGGCTGGCGCTGGACTGGGTGCAATTGGAAGTGCTCAGCTGGAGGGTTCAGCAGCAGCATGGCAGGCAGCTGCCCAGCCACCCAGCGAACCTTACAGCCAGGGTCCATTGCATCAGGAGCCAGTGCCGGGGCGCTCGCCTGGGTCTTACCGCTATGGCTTACATGCACAAGGCTGGGGGTCAGAGCGGTTGGACAATGCACACGTGACTACAACACATGACCACGTGGTTCGTGGTCCCTTTGGCAAAGCACTAGCTGCAGCTGCTATCCTGGCAGCTGGTGCTGCTCCGCTACCACCGGGGTTGGCCGTTGATGCGACTGGAGTGTGGCCAGCAGCGGCTGGTGTGGCTGGTGCTGCTGCTGGCTCCAGCCACAGGCTTCTGGCCCAGGGACAGCTGAGCTCTACACTGCTATCATCCTCAAGTGCATCAGCTACCAGCCCACAGCCACGACTAACCAGCAAACCCCCACAAGGCCATAGCGGCCGTTACTCCTTGGCCACAGGCGCAGATGCACAGCTACTTACAGGTCGTGTGTCATCCACCTTGGTTGAAGATTGCTTGCCCAGCCCTGCCCTGGGCGACAGCAAAGAGTGGCATTTGGGTTCAACTGCTGGAGCGTTCGGTCGAAGCAGCCTGGCTGCAAAAGAGCAGGTGGTGATTGAGTCAGTTGCGTCTGCAAGGGAGGCTGTCCTTGCGGCTGCGACCCGGCCTGTAGCTCCCAATTACGCCAACCCGCAGGCGTATGCATCGGCTGTGCTGGCTTCAGGTCGCGCGGCCGGCCTTGCCCAGGCAAGAGCCGCGGTGAAAAGCGCCAAGGCCAATGCCTTTGCGCAGTCGATAGGCCTTGACAATCCGGCAACTGGTTACCAGGAAATGAAATCAGACCGGGGCCGCTTGGGCTGGTCACAGCAGCACTATGCTGAGCTGATCGGCAGCCTAGCTAGGCCCCGTGCGCTTCGTCCCGCTTCTGCAGATGACGTCACGGCAGGGCTGCCCACCTTGCACGCCTCAGCTGATAAAGCACGTGGGGGGCATGCAGAAACGACTGGCACGTTCGGTGGGGCTGGTCACGTGTCTGGGGCGAGGGCAGCAGGCCAGGGTGAGGTGGCGCGCGGGGGCGAGGAGAGCGTGGACTATGGCGGGGCGGGCGGGGCTGCAAGGGATGCTCAGCGGGGCACCGCGACCCTGTTGGCTAGGCTCAAGAGCATCAACAACGCAACACGTGCTTCAGCCCAACGACTCATTGAGTCTATTCCACACGTGTGAAGCTGTCACATGGCTGGGATGCTGCACAGCATGTTGGCTTTCCTGCTGTCCACCACTTTGGGATGCTACACGAAACGTGGAGGGTTTTGTTACCATTTGTCTGCCACCTCGCATTGATGTCCAGGTGTATCTTATGTCTGTTAATGATTATTATCCTGACTCAATCTGCAGCCGGTCACCCTTGTTGGGTTGGTTTGTGCCACTTGTTCAAAGTCTGGAAATCAAATCATGAGCACATGAATCATCAATCTTTGAGCGACTGCTTTGACATGGAAGTTGGGAAGGAATTGTTTTAACTGCAGCACTGCAGGCCCACCTGCTATCGTTTGCATTTCAGAAGCGATGCTCTGGGCAGACCTGCGAGTGCTGTGCATTGTTAATAAACCAGCGAGGCTGTTGCTTAAGCTGCAAAGTTGGTTTGGACAACACTTTATGTCGGACTCAACTTGCATTCAGCAACTGTGTGATCTAAGGATGTTCATAGGCGCTATGTGTGGCAACACTGCAGCACGGATCAAGGTGCGACGATGCAATAAACAGATGTTGAAAAGACCGTTGCCTCTTTTCCCACTTTGTGCTTGACAGTGGCATTGGTTTGACAAGCACAGCTTGCGCTGGACACCATCCAGCTGGCTGTTTACCATCCAGTTCCGTTTCCTGTGATGGCCTTCCTGATGTCAACAATGTTGTACACAAATGCCCCTTACCTGATATTGTAGAGAATTCTGATGACCTCGATGGACGAAGGGGGTGGGTGTGTATTAGCTTGCCCAAAATTGTTTGGAAGCCTTTCTGCCACGGTCATTTGGTGCTTGTCAATCAGGTTTTGTATGCCATGTAGAGAACCAGCATTAGGAGAACGTTAACGCTAGCCCCCATGTGCCGGGCTACTACACACTACTACTAATACAAAACAAATGTAAAAGATGTTCGTCAGTTCTGGGACAGTTTCCACAACTGTAGTTTGAAATGCGGCCTCTGCGGCCCCTGCTGTGCCATGCTGCGGCGATCAAGCAACACGGGTTACGGACTTGAAATTGTGCGCGTGACAGCTGTGTACTTTGGCTGTGTGTCTCAGCGTTGACAGGTTGTGCGCAGAACTGGCAACCATCTTTTTTTTGCCGGGCAGTGTACTTGCAATCACGGCCTGAAGCAGCCAACCACCACAACAGCTTTGGATTACATGAACTGTGCAACAGTCTCTGACATCACGAAAGCGCCCCATGCTTACAAACTATGCCTTGAGCAAGCAAGGCCGGCCTTCGGCGCCGACGTTCCTGGGTGTTCACAACCACCCCAGCGCAGCCAAACAGCGGAAGAGCACCTCAAAAAAGCGAGCTGCTAGGTTCAGGGAAACTCGGCAAACGGCGTGAGTGAGATGAATCAACGTGCTGGGATGACATGGTGCATTTGACTTCTAGGAACGCAACACAGGAAATCAGCAAACTGCCAAAAGCAAGTCATAGCAAGAGGGTGAAAGCAGCGAATAAGGAAAAATAGCAAGGAGCAAAAAGGGACGCAAAGCGCAAGTGATAGCAAGCGTTTAAAGCAAACTGTGCAGCAAAAAAAAGGAAGAATAGCAAGGAGCAAAAAGAGACGCAAAAGGGGTTCGTTATAGCAGGGGTTCATGTGGTGCTCAAGATGAGCAAAAGTTCACCGATGCTCGTGTGCAGGTGGCATAGCGAGGACTGCAACTGCACTCATATGATGTTTCACATCAATCCTGACTGCGCTCACTTATACAGCAAGTTGGAGAACGATTTTTTGTGTCAAACCTAAACTATTGCCTATGGTAAACGTTGGCAGCTGGCCTGAATATAGCGAAGGCGAGATGAGTTTCACTATCTCAACAGGAGGCTCGAGAAAGCTCAACGGCTGAGGGCGGAAGGCAAAGCCGGGCCTTGACTGCAGCCGCCCTCCAGAGCTCACTCGTCTTTCCTAATCAACTGCTGTTGCGTTTGCATACAAAAATGCGTGTTATGAGATAAGTGAGTTCCCAGAGCTAAGGCATTGTCTAGAGTTCGAAGGGTGCAGCACGCATGTGGTGACATGCTAGTGTTTGAGGTCTCAGGAGAGAACACAGATGTAGGGAGACTGTTTCCACGCACGTCCTATGTAAGTATATGGGCTTATAGTTCAGATTGCTGAAGAGCCGCTTACGCTTAACGCTTCTCAGCGGCCCAGCATGGGACAAGCAGGGCATTGGTCATTGCAGAAGTTGTCATATGCCATGTCAAGCCATTTTTTTTCTTCAGCTTGAGAGAGGCTCGGCATGTTGAGCTGGCGACTCTTCAACCAAGGCGGGGTGAGGGAGGACGAGGGTAGGGGGGACGTAGTGAGGGTGAAGGAGGGGATGGGGAGGGCGGCCTAGGCGATGGTGGGCGAGGTGAAGGCGATGCTGGTGAAGGTGATGGTGGGCGTGGTGATGGTGGGCGGGACGCTGCAGTTGGAGGTAGTGGTGATGGTGGGCGAGGCGATGGTGGGCGGGGAGCAGGGGATATAGGTGGGGGGGATGGTGGGCGAGGCGATGGTGGGCGAGGGGAAGGGGGCAAGAATGATGGTGGGCGTGGCGAAGAAGATGGAGGGGAAGGGGATGGTGGACGAGGCGAAAGGGGCAAGGATGATGGCGGGCGGGGTGAAGGAGATGGAGGTGAAGGGGATGGTGGACGAGGAGATGGTGGACGAGGCAAAGGGGGTGACGGTGAAGGGGACGGAGGTGGAGGGAAGGGGCTGGCTGCGTCTCCAAGCTTCTTTGCGAATGTCAGTGTGGGATAAATGCCACCATCAATGTACCTGCAACGCCAGTAACGAAGATCGGGCATTTACGGGAAGCCATGGCACCCTGTTCTGACTATGAGCCTATGCCACGATATGGCTGACGATGAGCAAAGTCCCTTGGGACACAGCAATGCGTGACAAGTTTATGCCGGCAGGGTGCGATGTGAGATTGTGCGGTGCGGTGCAACGTCTCGCAACGCTCGGTGCTCGAATCGGAGATGGCGGGTGGTCACACACATTAGAACCGTGAGTCACACAAGAATTGGCCCAGAACTGGCACACTTCTTTTTGCGACGACTGCAATACGGACAAGAAGAACTGTGGGTGTGCGTTATTGTGTGAGGCCGCGGCTTACATTCCACAGGGTCCGTTTGCGGTCCCGTCCATGGTCACGTGGATGTAGCCATTGTCTCCCCAATCCGAACCCCAGCTGTTGCGCACGATCCAGTAGTCGGTGGCCTTGTTGCCAGTGTACGAATAGCCCACAACAACCTGCACATGACGGCAGTGTACAAGACACTACCGTACTCGATGATGGATGGATTTTGCCCAGCTATCTTGCTCGGGCGCCTAATGAGGCCTCTGCTACCAGGGCTTAAGTTCTGCTTGATCCCAGTCATGCACATATATATAGAGAGATTACATCAGGGGGCCCCACATGCACCGAGCGCGAACGCTAGCAAGCCATGCACGAGTCGAGGCTGGATACCGTCCTAACGAACCCTGAGCAACAGAAGGCTACTTCAAGGTGCCAATCCAAGTGTGCATTGTAGCAGCCAAGCGTGGTTTGGTGGACGGAAGGAAGGAAGCGTAGTGACCATCAGCAAGGATGGGTGGTCTATTAAACTATCAACTGAACTGGTCAGAACTGGTCAGTTAAACTATTGACTGAACTTTTTTATGCATTGGGCTTCTGATACACTATTCACTGGGCCTTCAAGTATGTATGGATAACAACAAGCATTGATGGGATATGGCAGGCGGACCTAGAGGCGACGACACTGGCAACGGCGATGGCAGTAATACGACCAACGCTGAACCCACCATGGCATGGTTGGTGTCTGTTGTGCAGTCAGTTGGCCTGCAGAAGCAGAAGAAGTGCAGGCGACACAAACCGTGAATGATTATGGACCGAAGCTATGCCTTCAGGACTGACGTGGTATTGCCACCGCTCGGCTGTAATGCAAGCTTAGAAAGGCAATGTGTGTGGCAAAGGTAAGCCAACCCATGCAACATTGCATCCCTTGGGCATACGACACAGCAGCTGGTCAGATTTGTACTGAGTTGCAGTCTGGGCCAAAACGTGCATTCTGAGCCAAGCCCAGGCAGGATGAGTAAAAGTCACGAGGGTTTGGTTGGTGGTGTGCGCACTGCGGTCATATGCATTCACTCACTTGTAAATGCCCTTGGAATAGCCAAAGAACGACTTCTGGACGTCAAAGTAGATGACCACGGGTTGTTTTGCCACAGCAGCGCGCAGAGCACTCTCAATCTTGGCTTCTGTGTACAAGGGGGAGCCTGAGCCCAGCTGCACGGCCTTACCAGCCGCTGTCTTCATCACCGAAGAGCAAGAGCCTGTACGCAATTCATGTGATTTGCATTTTTGCTTCAGTAGTTTGGTCTTGATAACTCATATCTGCCTTCAATTCAATGTGATCTTGCTGGGGTCAGATCGGAAGGTAGCGACAATTGTTAATCGACGTTACCTTGGTTTGTCTGTCGTTTAAACAAGGAAGGGAACCAAGGGGCGGGGTTGGATGGCGCACGAGGCCACATGTCCATGGCCCGGAAGGCATCATCGACAGTCATATTCCTATGCCGTCACATACCTGTACTACCTCCCCTGCTTGAATAGCCGTAGATAGACTCTGTTGTCTGGTTCACGTTCATCACGTATCTCATAGCCATGTCGCTCCAGCCGCCATCGCACCCGGCCGACCAGTACCCGGCTGCATCGGAAGCGCAGGAGACCAGCTGCTGCTCGGATAGATCCAGCTGGACGGAAGAGGCGGTTGTGCCGGTTGATATCAGGTACGCAGACTCGATCGTGGAGGTCGCAGCGAAAGCCCAACACGACCCGCAGTAGCCTTGGTCACGGACTGCCTGCACAGGTCAAGGGATATGTACCATTATATATGTACTTTGGGCTTCGCAACCACCGTTACCAAAGGACCTATCCGATGCGTGCACATGTCGGACGTGCACATGTTAAATCGTCGGTCGTGGCATGTTAAATGGCCCAAGCCATTTCCTACCTTGCTGCACCCGCAGTGTGCATCCCATGTGGCATAACAGCGCAGTTACTTCTGACTTCGTACCCAGTCATGTTGTATATCAAGTTGTAAGAATGAGTCATAGCCGTGGTGGGAATGAGCGTGGCCATAGGGCCATGAAAGCACATGTCACGAGTAGCATGTGCACTTACGGGGACTTTTCCTGCTGAGCGCCAGTCCACGCTTGACTGAAGCAGGCGGCGTTTGCTACCCTCAGACCCAGTGTCGGTCAAGGGAATGGCCTGGTCCGAAGGAGCGCCACCCATCTCTCTCAAGCGGCGGGAGGGACCCTTGGACGGGTCGGTTTTCATGAGGAGCCGGTTTTTCAGTATGTTCTGAGAACCTGCAGGTCACAGCAAAAACGACAAGCGCCCCGCCTTGCAGGTATGCTTGCTGCCCTGCCGCATGATCAACGGTGTGGTTTCGCAGCTTTTGGTATCATACAAGTACATCATGGGCCCCATGTACGGAGCATGAACGCTAGCAACCCCACCGTCCCGACTAACTCTGGGCAGCAAAAAGAAGCATATAGGAAAAAGCGGAAGAAAAACAGAAGTCGAATTGCAGGGAGGAGTCAAGGGTGGACGAAGGGTCCACAATCAACAGCCGGCAGGAAGAGTTCAGACAGCCAAAGACAGAAACAAAGGACAAGAAGCAGGCATTGCTGCTACCCGCACTGGCAAGTTGACGTTGTTTCGTTGCAGGTGGAAACAACAGCAGACAACTTCTGGCTTACAAGGATGTGCATTGCACAATAGCTCCAAGGAATACAGGACTTCAGTTAACGGTGGGATGTTGACTTGACCCATGAAAAGTGGGCCTACTGCAACGCAACTCCTTGTGTACTCACTTGTTACCAGTCGTCCAGTACGGAATGTTTGGATTCTGGTTCACTGCGTACGCCTCTTGCATGTTAGCCATGAAGACTTGCTTGGCCGCGGTATTCTCTGCTACATTGTAGTTCCTGTTGTACGTCTGCTTAAAATCGGCCCACCACATGTCGAGCGTGCTGCTGCTAAGCTGCAGACATGGGCATGCACGGCCGGGGTTGAAACTCGAGGTTGAATTGAATTGGACTGATGTGCAACGAACTGTACGACACAGCAAAGAGAAAAGCGCTGCTGTCCTGCACCAGCCGCCTCCGCAACACTCGGAAGTACGACAGATCTCGTTATTGCAAATGCTGCCATTTACCGCGCCAAAAGCAGCCATGCCACCACCACTCTGACGCGTAACGTCACTCTTGCTGTTTGCCGGAAATCTCCTGCAAAAGCGAAATCCATGAAGAGTTGGCTCTGGGATGACAAACCCTATCCACTAATACGCCTGTATGTCTTACCAGCCATTGCTGCCTTGCGCTGCTGCTTGGCTCGCCAGCAGCAGCAGCGCCACTGCGATGCTCAAACCTGCCATGTACGGTCCCTGGACGCAAACAGATAAACGTGGTAACCTTGTGACCAGGGACTGACATGTAAACATGCGTGTGCGCATGAGGCTGGAACCTTGCAAATAGTTCATGGGCGCACACGTTTGTTGCGAGCCAGCTTTCTCACCTACAAGCCGTCCTCGGTTCAGCAAGCTGCTGTGGTCTGCAGGTGTGCTCGAGTTCGTCTTACTGATCGTCCGTCGAAGTGTGTCAATGGGTAGTCTGCACCGGTCCGCCGGATAATGACAGGGGACTAATCCGTACTTTTCCGCCACATACATGGCATGCCACGTGGTTCGTACCTCGTCTCTCAGGTTCGTAGCTTCCAACGTCCAGCCTCGCAGAATCTTTGCTTGCCGGCCTAGCGAAACAAGCGAGGTAGGAATGAAAGGTGGAAGATCCAGAATGGGATCTGGAATCCCTAATCAAAGTGATGCAAAGCCATGTCCATTCCGTGAAAACAACCTGCAGTTCATCCATGTGTTGACAAACGCCTGTAAGCTTGCACACACATAACCTGTGTATTCCTGATGTGAGTAACGGTAAGTTCTTGTCGTAGTGTCCTGCTATTGCCCAGAGCAGGCCTGTACGGTATCCGAACTCGTCTCGTGCATGGAGTAGCGTTTACGGCTGATGTACGTGGGGCTTCCCTGCTGTATAATAATAATTACCACACCTGCTCAGTGCTGCTGATTCCAGCCGACTGCAGGCGTGTTTGTCATAGCTAAGTGCAGGGACAAGGTTGTGTAGAGCAGACCCCCCTTTCAGGCTTGTATTCGTCTGTTTACACCAGAGAAGCCAGAGAATCATTACACCAGAGAAAGGCCAAAGGAAACAGACCAGCCATGCATTGGCCATGAAACCAGCATTGTGCCTGCCGTGCTCCAGGCAGCTGTCAATAAAGCAGAGAATGAGGTGGCTCCCCAAGTATGACCGTGGCTATCCTTGCAATCCGACCTTTGAGTTTTAGAGATTGGGGTGGCTTGATAAGAGGATGGAATGACGGTCACAGCATGCTGTCATCTGTCACACACATGCCAACAAAGGAAGTTTACATGCCTTAAAGTCTGTCACCGTGTGTTTGTTTGCCGTTCCGCCTTCTTTCTGTCTTGCTCAGGTTAGGTCAGGACGGTACCCATCCCACACCATACCATTTGACGGCTTCCCTCATGTAAACAGCTGAGGAGAGGCAAGGTGTGTTGACTGGAGCGTTGAGAAGACTGCAGCACGAAGGCCAACATGTACATTCTCTCCAATCAATATCACAGCAACGGCAAAGTAGCACGAAGCTAGCAGGCCATGCAAGAGACGAGGCTGGACCCGGTTTCGTCACAACGTTCAGTGTATGTCAAGCGTAAAAAATGGAGGAGATGAACCATCATTGCGCGTGGAGGAGTTAACGAGGAAGAAAATCAGCACAACTGTTTGTAAAGATACGGCACGTGGCCAAAGGCTACCTAGCAGTGCTCGAGGCTGCCTTCCAGACGTGCGAGTGGCACTGCCCAACCCTCCTCTCATACAGGGCTTGGTGCGTGTAACCCTACATCTGATTCGTCCCACAAGTGCAACAGAAGATGGCGGAAAGATCAGTCACGCATCTGAACAAGAAGCATGTCTCGCATGGCCATGACTTCAATCAAGGAATTTGCCCAGCGCCTCCAAACAATACTCTATGGGGTTCATGACAGCATGCATCCAAGCATCAGCCTATGATCACCTGGAATTATGCCATGAAAGCGCGATCGTAAGCTGGCATAAGCCGGACACTCAAAGATGTACAATTCATCCTCTCACACAACACAGCAATGGCAAACTCGACCGCTCCTAGCCACACGTTGTAGCCCACGTCCATGCCTCATGACCTCATTGTTCAGCTTGTGGGCGTTCATTCTAAACTTGGCAACAGCCTGGATCTGAGCACAATTGATCAAAATGTAAGCGAATCCATCACCTTTCTGCTGGGTGACCATCCTGAACCTGGTTGGTTGTATGTGGCCGATTTCATACCACAGGACTCGGCATCAGAAATATCTCGCAGCGCATTCGCATCATTGGGCGCACCGTGCAGCCATCCATCCCATGCCTTCGAGTGCCACTTCTCGTTCAGCTTGTTCGTACAGGCAGCAATTGGCAAAACCTGCATGCCTTTGACCATGTAAGCATTAGCCTGATCAACGCTTTTAACCATAGAAAGATTTGCATGACCCCATCATTCAATGATTGAATATATTGAGTGAATCAAACATGGTGAAATACAAAGCCTGTGTGTGCCATCTTATAACGAGTGCATTTTTCCACGCTGTAGGATGGAACAATCAAGTCTCGAAGCGCACAGCAAACATATAGGAGTTTCAATCCCTCTATAGACAGCTCTTCCACAAAGCCATCACCAAACGAGAATTTCAAAAATTTCAGAAACCAGGCATCAACTCCAACGTTAGGGCTTGACGTGAAAATCCTTTGCTGTTGCTTACAAGGAGGGAGTGCACACCAGGAAGCACGTCCAACGCAAATAGCAACTACTTGGCAGGTAGTCCTCACGTAGTGTTGCACTGGTCAGAGAGGACTGGTCACGTAGTCCTGCACTGTAATGGAATTACAACGAGGGAGTGCACACCATGAAGCACGTCCAACGCAAACATCAACTGATTGCGCAGATTGCAAAAATTTCTATTAGTAAAGGGGAATCTGACTGTGTCAGCAAGGGGTGGTGAGTCCCTTGTGGCCATCACCCCACAGAACGCCTTCTGAAAGCATCCCGTTGGCCATATAAATGGACTGAATTGAAAGATTGTTAGGGTTAAGGTCAGTGTCAGCGCTACTGAAATGGCAACCCTCACAATGTCAACTGTTGACAGGCACAAAGCACCTTCCAAAAGCATTCCGTTGAAAGCAAAGCCAGTGTGACCAGCTAAATTTGTCAAAGGTCGAATTTACAAAAATCACAACTTCAGTAGTTTTCCTGGTGCCATCTAATGCCTGTAAATAACAGTCTTCCTCCCTCCTTGCTGAGCCAATGGCGAAGCTATTGCTGCTGGGTCATCTGAAACGTTTACGCAATTTAGTTACACGGACACATCTACTGCCCCATGTTGGGCTGTGCCTGACCTGCTTACCTGACCTGCTTACCTGACCTGCTTACCGCAGCAGCGCGCACATGAGGTCAGCCACAGCATGGGAAGGCAAGGAGTGTGTCTAGAAGCGTAGGGTAGCCATAGGTAGCATTTCTCCTTCGATAGAGCAGTAAACTGAACACAGTGACGCACTTTCAACTGTGGCAAAGTCACATGCAGTCAGCCGCAGCTGGGGAAGGCAAGGAATGTGCCTGCATGTGTGGGGTAGTCACGAGCAACACAACAGCCCCAAGTGGTGACCTGCAGCAGCACTGTGGCAGCAAGTAGGCAGGGCATACAAGAGCAGTGCTCCAGACCTGACAAAAACAGTGCAATCCTCCAGGTGGTGCAATTGCTTCATAGTTGTTGCCTTATAGTTAGACTGGTGCAGCTTGAGGTCCTTAGAAAACCTAGTTCCGTAGCATGAGTCCATTCCAGCCATGTGGCTTGTCAACTGTGTACCAACCGTGTACCAATAAACAGAGCTGTGTAGAACCAAGCCAGGTAGAAGTAAAGGGGCACAAACCAAGGCAGGTAACAGGTGTTAAACACTTCCTAATCGAAACGTCTTACAACCCCAACCCCTGCAGACAGCCTGGGTTGAACCATGAAAAGCCATGTGATGATGATGGTGAAATAGTACCTCGCATGTGGACATGGACATCGGCCTGTAGCGGGTCTGTGAAACCTGTAGCGGGTCTGTGAAAAGAGTCCGCAGTCGAGGAGACGTGTTTTTGGTCAGAACTAAGGGGGCCAACGCACAGCTTTCGTGCTGTTGCAAGATTGCGATTGTGCGTTTAGGCAAAAAGTGCACCAACTTTCCAATTTGTGGCTCATGCTGGCCAGTTGTGAGCTTTTTTGCCGACACCGCCATTCGCAATTCAGGTTCCCGGCTGGAAAGTGTAGGGTTGTATGCACTGCAGACGTGCTATTGCAACAGCGTTGGACAACCAAATATTCTCTGTGTTTGGCCAACCTGGCTCAACCGAAAGTGCACACGGATTGCGCTTCAGCGGTCACCACTTCACCGTAGTGCGCAATGCTCGGCTGCAACCATGCCCGCGTTGACGCACATAACCAATGGTTTACACTCATTTGGCTAGGGTAATAGCACCAGACTAGCATTGGCCCTGTCATGGAGCTGGGGCGTGGAGCAGGAGGAGGGCAGCCAGAATGGGCTGCTCAGCCGCTGGGCATGTACAGCGAGAGCACGGAGCAGCAGCAAATCGACAACACTGAGCTGCAGCTGCAGCCGCAGCCGAGTGTGAAGGTGGGCACCCACCGCCAGCGTGGCATATAAGCGGCCCAGGTTCAAAGCTGATACGCTTTTTCGGACCTGCCCCTGCCCTTGCAGACGCGGAAGACGTACACAATGACAAAGCAGAGGGTGCGTTGCATTGATCATTTGCCGGGGTTTCGTATGCGATGCGGGGTCTTGACGTAAGCCCTTGTTTGCAACCTCCATGCGAGCAGGAACGCTGGACGGAAGAGGAGCATGCGAGATTTGTTGAAGCTGTTCGTCTTTACGGACGCAAGTGGCGGAACATTGAGGGTGGGTTTTGACAAAGTGGCATTGCTGCGAGCCAGCAATCGCGAATCTGACCGGCCAACCTGCCAACTGGCCGACATATTGTATCGTCACTGCGTTGCAGAGCACATCGGTTCAAAGACAGCGGTGCAAATCCGCTCTCACGCACAAAAGTTCTTCAACAAGCTCGAACAGGGCAAGGAGGACGGTGAGCTTGTTGCTTACATGGGCTGATGCCTGGCTTGCGCAGCGAGCTTTGTCAGCACCTGAAGCATCACACAGTGTGCAGCAGTGTGATAATACTGTGTTTCCTTCACTGTGCAGCCATTGTTGATGTGCCTCCTCCAAGGCCCAAGCGCAAGCCCTCCCAAGCGCTGCCACCAATTCCCATCTCCTCCCTGGCAGGCAGCGGCCACCAGCAGCAGAACAACAGCACACCAGCTTATCCAGGTACCTGCAATGATGTTGATACAGAGGGACGTTTGCTTCAACATGGGATGCAAAAGCGCCGTGATCCTGTATACTGGTTGTGGCCGGGCATTGTCCATTTGCAGGTAGAAGGAGCGATGCACCACGTCTTGTATGCATGGCACAAGGTTACGTTCACCATCAAGCCGTCAAACCTAAGCAACATCCCAAGATTTGCAAACCAACGGGGCTTGTCAAGCATGCAATTATCTGTTCATGCTTGAAAGGCCATGCCAGGCTGCCACCGTATATTCTTTCACTGGGCCGGCTCTTACCCCATGGTGATACTTTCTGCACAGTGTTTGCACTAGATATTGTTTGCCAGCGTGTGCCGACAACTTCCGCATCCGATGCTTCGGCTGCAGGGGTGTCAGATGTGATAGGAGCCAAGCTTCACTCTCCATCACCCCCTCCGTACTCCGAGGCCCTTCACTTTACTTCATCGGCTGCCTACACGTACCAGGACCCTGGAGGCCCTGTGCAGCACATACCTCCACTCCAGCCTCTGCCTGAACCCCATGTGGTCATCAAACCGGAACCCGGTGCCGAAATGCCACTTCCTGCGCCCACCCTAGCCGATGCAATAGCTGAGAACATAACAGCTAATATGAAACTGTGGGCTGATAAGCACAGGCATCAGCTGCAGCAGCACACCCAGCAGGCCAATGGATTCTCCGCAGCAATGGTGAACCTGCAGGAGCAGCAAACGCTGGAAGCAGTGGCCAAAGCGGCAGCTGCTGCAGCTGCCGCTGCAGCCAATGCAGTCATCAACGCAGCGGGCGAGAACATCCAAAAGAAAATCCGCGAGCGAGCCGCTTCCCAAGGTTTGCTACCATTTCTAGTGTCTGACATGTCGGATTTGGTGCCTGATTTCCAAAGCCTGGTCAGCCTAGGCCAAGGTGCAGCAACGGGTGGAGGCCCGCTGGTCCCACCGGCCCGGCCGAGCAGCCGGCAGCAGGCACCGCTCCCGCCACCGCCCCCTGCTCCCACCACGGCCCAGCTTCTACTCCGGCGCCAGAGCTGGGCACGCATCAGTGACTCTCCTGATCCGGAGGCCGCCCTGGGGTCAAGCCAGGCGGGCCTCACAGCCGCCCACCTGACCAACCTCTCAGGCCCCTCCTCGCTAAACCATGGCGGCAGTAATCAGGCAGGCAGCTACATTGGGGCTGGGAACGGGGGTGGCGGGGTGGCGCGTGCTGCAGCGTCCTCGGCCCTGCCTGCAACGGGCGGAAGTAATGTGGTGGGTGGCGGCGGCAGCGGTCCTAGCAGTGGGCTGATTGGGCAAGGCAGGGCTGCTAACACTTCCAGGGACCTCAACTCAGCAACAGCAGCTGTCATGCCTAGCCAGCAGCAGCAGCAAGGCGCATGCCGCACAGCTGCGCTGCGGGCAGCTGAAGATATGGATCAAGGAGCCCACCGCACAGGGCAACACCAGCACACACAGCAGCACAGAGAACACCTCCACCACCATCACCAGCAGCACTACCAACAGCAACAGCAGCAGCAGCACCAGCACCAGCACCAGATGCTGCACGACCAGCATCAAATGCTGCTTGCTGCCCTTCCATCGTCCATGCAACCATTGGCAGCCAGCTCTACTTTGGCTGAGCAAGCTGCCTTTGAGGCGCTGCAGTTCTCTACCAACCTTGGCCAGATGCCCAGCCAAGGTCCCGTGATCATCGGTGGTGGCCAGGCCATGGTGCTGCCAGGCATGCAACGGATTGGGAGCCAAGGTTTCCTTGCTGGCTCTTCAGTTCCGCCACCTCAGCCACAGCAACACCTGTACCATCACCATCAGACAGGCGTTGCGGCTGTACACATGCAGGCGATGCATGGGACAAGCAGGCTTGTACGTCACACTGGCATGGATAACGCCAAGGGGGGTGCAGCTAACGACCTGCAGTCGCAACCAATGCGGCCAGCTGGGCTGCAGGCCATGCCCGGCGCTGCACCGGGGCTTGCTTTGCCTGTAGGCGTGTCATGGATTGGCGCCCAAGATGCTATCATGGCTAACAGGGACGGAGAGAAGAAGGCTGCAGAGGCCGCACAGGCGACACTCTTGCAACCTGCTCCGATGGGTGCCGCTCCTGCAACCCAGGCCGCTGCTGTAGATGCATCACAGCAGCCAGCCAATGAGCAGCAAGCCGCAGGAATGTTGGACCAGGCAGGGCCAGCAGTGCAATCGTCCAAGGCGTTCAAGGCTTTTCAACCAGGGTGGCAGGCAAAGGATGTGGCCGGTGCGTTGGCGCCCCAAGGCAGCCGCAACATGGGCGCATTGGCATCGGCGAAGCCAAAGCGAGGTGACGGGTTCAAGCACCAGTCTCAGGCGGTTAGCAACGGTCACAGCAGTGCTGACCACAGCTCCGGCAAGCTTATTGCAGGCACGCAGCGGGCCGCGCTGGCTGCTGCAGACGCCTCTGTAGCACAACGCACCGCTCCAGATGACCGCCCAATCACCTGGCAAGATGCAACACCTGCTTTAGCCGGCACCGGCGCACCCAGCCACCCACGCCGGTCCGTTCTGGGGTTGCCAAAGGCAAACGGCAATCCCGGGTCTGGCTGGGCAGCAGAGAAGAAGGCAGTGACAGCACTGCCTGGTAACGATGCTGGTAATGATGGTGACGGCGGCGGCGGCGGTGCTAAGAAGCCTGAAGCCGGGCCACGCCATGCGGCCACGCAAGGCGAGTTGCTGAGTTGGCCGCGGTGCATGGAGGCAATGCAATCGAGCGGGACGGGCGAGGCGCCGGAAGGGGTCATTTCTGTGCAGCAGTTAGTTCAGCTGGAAGACCAGGCGAGGGCGCTGCAGTACGCAAACTCGCTGGCAGCGCCGCTGGCGCTGGCCCTGCAGCAGCCAGCCGTCCAGCAAGTGCTGCAGCAGCAGTTCGCACTGAACGCGGTTGCTACGTCGACCATGGGTGGCAGCACTGTTGGCAACAGTGAGTAGCACGGGACACACAGCCGATCTTGCAGCCATAGATGAAAGACGACTCTGCTAACCCAGCTACCCCTGTGTGGCATGCCCGACTGCTCTTGTGGTTGCATTACATTCATTCAGCCATCAGTCAGCAGTTGTGATTGCATTTCATTGCTTCAGCCATGAGCCTGACAGTACCTGAAAGCATGGCTGTATTGCTCTGGGGGACGATGAGGGCGTCTGCTGGCTTGGTTACATATCCAACGGCAACGTGATGTGTGACTTGTGCTGTTGTGGCAGTTGCAAGCCTCATGATTGTAAACTGGCTTTTGTTTATACTTCCTTGTCTGCAGGCCGCCTCACACCTGTCAATGGAACTGGCCTTCCGTCAACTGATGGTGAGTTGGTGGATCTGGTCAGCTACATGCGTTTTGGGGAGGGCAGCACAACCTGAAACGTGATGCATCTGGTCAGCTGAACTGGTCGAGGTGTGTGTTGGAAAGGCAGCAAACTCTCAACACAACTTGAACGGTGCCAGCTATACGCTTGACTCCATTCTCTGTATTATCCTGGTAAATGCCGCTGGGGACACTGTAGACTGCCCTTCATGAGCACGCACCAACAGCCCAATGCTTGTTCATTGAGGACCCTGAATCAAAACCTAAGCTGAGGTGTAACAACGCCAATAACAGCATTGTAACGTGCTTCCGCTCGCTATGTCTTTGCAGGTGAGACTGGTCTGTTGATGCAGTGGCAAGCATCAGCCGCTGAGTATGGCCTACACTCCCTATCCCTATCCAACAACCTGTCCAGCATCAGTTCGTTGCTCGGGTCTAAGATGGGCGGCCTTTTGCTGCGACAGCACAAGCAGCACCAGCCAGGCAATGGCAACCGGAAACACGATCGCTACGGAAGCAATGACATCAACGGCAGCGGCAACAATGGCGCTGGCGAGGGGGCAGCTGCGGTCCCGCAGGCCAAACGTCAGCGCGTAAGCAACGGTTGCAATGGTGGGACCGGGGATGCCGCGACGGCTGTGGAAAGCTCAGGTATACAGGGAGTGGGTCGCAGCACGAACGTCATGCCTCCAAGCGGAATCTTACGTGAATGCTACTCGCCAGCCGGTGCGGATGGTGTTGGTGGAGAGCTGGAGGAAGCGGTGGGACGGGGCGATAGCATGGATGAGCGGTTTGGATCGTTCAACGTCTCCCTCGGGCTTGGCGGGCTGCGGGGTTTCAACGACAGCCAGATGGGCGCCCCATCAGGCAGTGGTCTGATTGCTGCCCTTTTGCGCCCTCAGGCTCTCTCAGGGCCAGGCCGCAACAGCTTGAGCGGGGCCAATGTGAGTACGGGCAAGGGAGGCCTCGGTGGGAGTGGCCGGGGAGCGGAGACAGGTACCAAGATGTCACATCTGATGAGAGACACTGCGCATGTGACGGCAAGCAACCCAACGGTGGCTCAGGTGGGCGTGTGGGCCGGTCTCGCCATGTCTATTGACTGGGGGGCTGAGCCAGGCCCTGCAGGGTACCTTGTGTGCTGAGGGGCTATGCATGCGCTACACGATGGGATTGCAGGCGGATCAATCCTGCACTTGCCCTGTCTGCAACTTGATAGGCTGGCCCTGCAGCATGCGCTCTGCCATGTGCAGTGTTCGCCTTTGCCTTTGCACTTCTCCATTTGCCCTGTCTCTGCCCTGGGCGTAGATTGCACAGGTAAGTCTGTTGTCAATACCACACTACACTACTTCCCTCTGCCCAGGATGGCAGCAAGGGCCAGCCCTTAGGAAGCTGTCGCCGCACTTTCCTCATCCCTCAAGAAGCTGGTCAACACACCAGCGCTCTTCGCTATGTGCAACAGTCTCACGGCCATAATGCGGCACGTCGCACGCAGCACATGCAGCCGCCGCTTCTACCTTCTGCGCTCCTGCAGGCTCAGCACGAAGGGCGTGCAAAGCAACGACGGAAGCAAAGGTCGGTGGGCTCCGGGGCGAGCAGCAGCGGTTTCCAGGCTGGGGGAGGCGACAGGTCTGGCGGCGAGGAGGCCAACTGTCCGAGAATGCCCAGGTAAGGAGCATTTGAACAGACACTTGCGTTTTCAGGGTTTTTTTTGTTTTGCTCGCTTTGCTGCCAACTGTCAAAGGCAGAGACTGTAGGAATTCATCCTGCGCCAGGCACTAGCATGCCTTATGCACCACTATGAAGCTCAGCATTGTTTGGCTTACGATGAGATAGATTTGTCGTGAACATCTGTGTGCGTGCATGTGTCCTAACTGTGTAGGCTTTTGACGAACTGAACGCCACACATCATTACCCTTTGTGCTCCAGGTACAACAGCGTCGCTCTCAACGGCGGGGCAACAGATGGTGCGGCGCAACAGCAAGCGGAGAACCAAGCACCGGAGGCAATCGACACTGCAACAAGCGCTGGTGCCCCTCCACACCCATACCACAACCGCCATGCAGCGGCAGCAGTCGCAGTTGTGGTGGATGGCAGTGACGAAAACGCGGGAGAAAGTGATAATGGTCGCGATGAGGGTAATGGCGATGGTGCTGCAGGAGAACTTGTAGGGCCGGCACAGGCGCGAGATCGGGAAACGCCCGCCGGTGCGCAGACGCCCGGCGCGCGGAAACTCAAGGTCTACCTGCGCTCATCGGCGTCTAAGGCATCCAAGGATATGCCTGGCACACAGTCGGACGGGTCCGGAAGCAGTCCGGCGCATGGAGGAACATCCCATGATGTGAGTGTGGGGCTGGAGGGTTACAAAGAAGAGGAGCAGGACCAGGTGAGGCAGGCTGTAGGATCAAATTCACAAACGGATGGATTGAGCAGAAACAGTTTAATGAACATAAGACGTTTGTAATCTGGAAGTACGTGTATCTGGGCAGAGCCAGTGGAAGTGGAAGTGTATCTAGCCAGGTACTTTGTGTCGGGCAACTGGAGTACATTGCAAGCCCATAATGTGTGCCCTTGGAACATTGCAGTATGTCGGCCTCTTAGCTACGTCTCAAAGGAGCATAAGTTGCGCGAGAAAGAACAGTTTGCAGACCACGGTGCATGTGCCACAGACATTTGTAAACATGCTGACCAACACACAGAACAGTTGTGCCAGAACAGCAACAGTAATAAAAGCAGAGAAGCAAGTGGTTGTTAGTTTGAAGCTGTGCAGCACCTTTGACCTAGCATGCACGACGTGAAACCGGGGCATGGCACAAGGGCATGTGTTAGAGTTGGCATTCAGGTCAAGGTCTGGCCGCAAGGCCATGCGTGTTGCATGCAAAGTTTGTTGTCTTTGTCGAACATCGGCAGGTGTTGGCGCAAGACTCAGATGATGAGATGGCTGAGATGGACTGGGAAAAGATGGAGAGACTTTTACCCACTTGCCTGCCACGTGCTGCTTTGCTGGCCACGTGATGCTTCCACGCCTTTCGTCACGAGTTTGTTGATAGTGTTCACATGGGCTAGTAGACACCAGCAACAGCTGTTGTAGCGGCGGTAGCAGCTGCATGTTGTTTCTACTTTCCACTACTCGGCAATCTTGTGCTAGAATAGACACATGTGAGAGCATAAGTCCTTGGCATGTGATGACGTTCTGTGTGCACTTGCATGATCGTTGCCTGACGTGCTGCCCTGGGCCGCAGGTGTCTGGTTCCATGAACGCCTCAGACGAGGGCTCTAATGAACCTGTCAGCGCCCCAACTGACGCCCCCTGCCAACCGGGGCCTTCAGAGGCTGGTGGGGGAGCAGACGGGAACGGTGACGGGGCAGCCACGCCCCAAGGCGCCTGGGACGACCGGGCGGTTCCGCGTGGCATGGCGGTCGGCACGTCTACGCAGAATGTGGCAGGCGAAGGTGGCAACACTGCCGGCGACAACGGTGGTGGGCCGGAGACAGGGCATGCCCACGCCCACCACCATCACCACAGGCCAGCGGGGCAGGAAGACAACCAGGGCTCTAATGACAAGGGTGTGGGTGACGGCAGCAACAGCTTTAGTGTAGCCCAACCACACCACCATCACCGTCATCAGCACCATCGCCAAAGGCAGGGAGCGGGAACAGGCCCGGGTAGCCCGTCGGACTCTGGGGCTGGTTTGCAAGGATCTGCGGGGGAGAATGGCGGGTCGGCAGGTTGCGGGCGGGGCGGGACAGGCGGTGGCTCCGGTCAGGAGGGTGGTTCAGCTACTGGTGTACCACCTCCCACTATGGACACCACCAATGCACCACCACTTGCCTCGCTGCCTATCAAGCGCCACTTCCCGGCTGATGCTCTGGCGGCAGGGGGAGACGGGAAGCACGCCCGCACTGATGCAGGAGCCGCAGCTGCCTCGCCTGTTGCGCCACACAGCCTTGCAGCTCGTGCTGGCCCAGCACCAGCCTTGCCACAGGCGGTGCAACTGGCAGCGACTGCAGCAGTAGAGCAGGCGGTGGTGGTACCGGCGGTTCCCTGTAAGATGCAAGGTGCTACCGAAGTGCAAATCGGCAGCGTACTGATTGGCACAGCGCGCATTGGAGCGGCCACTGGGCTGATGCTTGGCGGAAGCAGTGGGGTGGAGACACGCAGTCTGTTGGGACCATCGAGTGGGGAAGGCTCAAACAACCCACACCCAGGCAATAACAACGGCAGCTCCCAGCACGCGCTACCGTCTGGTGAAAACGGTGGCATGGGCCAGGCTAGTGACCATGCCGAAGGCCGTGTGCCGGGTGGTAGCTGCAACCACCTGCCAGGCAGCAGGGGTGGCGGCAGCTTGTGATCAACGCTCAGCCAGGCAAAACCCGTTTTAAGAACCGCTCAAGCCGACAAAAACGTCTGGCAAAACTGGGCCGTGTTTGGGTAAGGCTTCTGGTAGGGCTGGTGGTGCCCGGCGTGTTGTCTCACAGCAGATGGATAAAGATAGCCAAGGTGGGCTCAGGAAAGCGGCCAACAAGCTGAGACCATAGAAGCCCGTGTCTTAGTCAAGTGTAGAGTAGCTAAGAGATCTCTAAGGTGAGCTTAATGCCAAGGGGGTCCTCTGAAGTGTGTGCCTGAGCTTTGCCTTGATCGAGAACCAGTGCGATTCTGACTCAATGAGCGTTTTAGTGTCGCCTTTCTGGCCATCCCACGTGACTGAGAGAGACCCTTGCCTTGTCATTTGAGATCAATTTTGTCAACTCCTCAGGCCGTGACTGGCACGTATGACTTGTAGCCTGACTATCAGTGAGCGAGCCCATCAGCACATTCTGGCTGGTGGGCATAATGCTTTACAGGGGAAATGGGTAGAGAGGACATCCCGGGGGGCGTGGTATGGTGTGATGTGTCACATGGAAGCATGTCAGGGTACATGTGGCATGCACATGCGTGACCAATTCATTTCTTGTGCACACGTGTGATGTCTGCACATGGACACAAACGGGTTGTATGTCCATGTGTGCATGAGGGGTTTGTCGTGTGCGCCAAGCAACCAGCTTCACAGCACACACCTTCGGGGGGGTCGGTATAGAAGCCATAACACATGCACGCAGTATCCTGCGCAAATGGCTTCCCTTTTTTGTTTTCTCGCTGCCATGGCCCGTCCAACGTTTGGCAACCCAAAGCTTGGGTGCCGTTGCCAGAGTGGTCACTCATTTCGCACCACTGCAATGGTTTCTGCCCAAGGTTTGGGTTCCAAGGCTTGGACTATGGACATGGCACTCCTAGAGTTTTGACGCGTCTCCCTTATCCTTTCTACCGCCATCCTTGTCTCATAGCCTGAAGAACGACTGCATTTGGTACTACAGGCAACCATTTACAAACAGAGCGATTGACGAGCGTTGCCTCGGAGCCTAGACGTTCAACGGGCGTTTGTTATCTTTGGTTTGAATCGGGCACCTTGGGCATGTGATGCATGAGATGCACATGCGATGCACGTGAGAAGCACATGTGATGCATGAGATGCACATGAGACGCACATGGAGATGTGAAGGTGGCTTATGTCGGTTGAGCGCAGATGAGATGCTTTTGATGGTGAGCAGGCAGTGGAACATCGAGGTGTGGCATTTGTCCGAGCGGCATAAAGGGTGTCTGAACTTGGAATCGTCGATGCGAGTATTCGTTGGTGCATGGACGAGCTGTCAAAGTGATGTGCTCGCCTCCCCGTGAAGGCTGATCACATGCGTCACATGCATCACATGTGCTAACAAACTTGCACGGGTTCTGGTATCATCATTCGCATGGGCAGTCATGAAAGTGCTTCCCATGTCTGCATGCATGCAATCGCGCTGCCGTGGCAGTTTGCAATTCTGCACGCAGGCCGGCTTGATTTATATATGTATATGATTAGAAAAAAGATGTTTGCCATTTCTGGGACAATTTCTGGGAGTGCCACTGGAACCGGTGTTTTTGGAAACTGTCCCAGAACAGGCAAACATTTGGTTTTCTGATCTATATCAAGCCACCCAGGCTACAGGCAAGGCATGTGCATCTGCCTTTCGGTGGCGGTTGGGCCGGCAGCGATTGCGCTTGTCTATGGATGCATGAACGTTGCCTAGCATGCATATATGGGAGTGACATGGGTTTCACACCAATCAGGGCACATGCCAAGATTGCGTTGAATTCTTGTGCTTGCAAATGAACAGAGATGCAAGCAAAAGCTTCTTGTCAGCTGGAACTGTAGGCATTTAAAGGATAAGCTTCTGCCCCTCACAGTTGCAACAGCTGGCAAGTGCATGCTGCATAGCTGGCATGCTCGGCCCTGTTTGCTTCCCTCTGGCATGTCCTTGGCGTGCACATGGTTCCGGGAAATGCCCTGGGATCGCTCGGCATCGCGTTCACACGGTTAGGTATAAAAATGATTCGTCCGTTCTACTCGATCAGACATTTGATCATGTCCTTACACGGGTGGATTTCCTTTGAGGAAATCCTCATACCCGCAATATTTCAAGCATCGAAAAGATGAGTTCTTTTGGAGTGCTTTTGTAATGCATTTCCAAGTGCATCACTGGAGAGCATTCCTATGAGTTTCAGATGATCTTAGTGTGTGGGAGCAACATGTGTGGCATCAGCGTGCTGTTCAATTATAACAACGACCTCCATGGTGCTAATGAGCGCCTGCTGGATGGTCAATATGTGCACCACTGGTCACACTTGTGAGTGGTCTCTGAATGTGTGGGATGTCACAAGCTCCTTCACATAGGTCTGCTTCTCAACAATTCCAAGAACTTGTAGTTCTCTGTGTATGCTCAGGTGGTAACTGGTCTGTGTCCTGTGCATGGCTGTGCGCTTGAGCAATGGACGTTGCTCTCATGTGCTGCACCTGCTGCCATTACTGTCGTGGCTCCTTCTGCTGGGGGACATATTTTGTGCACATAGCTCGGTGTTGTTGTCGTTCCACTAGCCAGTAATCAAGCTACAGCAGGAGACGAGTTTTCCTGTGTTGCCATGGGTGGAAGTGAGTAGTCCTGAGGGAGAACAACATAAGGCTCTGTGGCCGTGCCTGGATGCAAAGTAAGAGCCGTGTCTGGATGTAAGCGTTCGGTCTGTGTGGCTGTGTTTACCATGATGGCAAGGCCTCACTGGGCAAAAAAAAAGATTCTGTGTTGAGCGCTGGAATCACTGGGGGGACCTGCCAAAAGTGAGTGACTCTAAGGGTCTAAGGACTCTTGGGTTTAGGCCGTTTTACAGATGTGATTTCTCGCACATTCTCTAAATTTGCTAAAACTGCTAACCATTGAAATGATTTCCAGCTATGTTTCAAAATTGCAAAATTGTATCAATGTGAACAATTCCTAGCTCGTTACGAGACACCACAACTTTTGACACCATGACCATCATCATCCAGGATCTTCTGCACTTGAATTCACACTGAAACCTCAAGATAGACTGATCCTCAGCTGATCAGTTTCGAAAGAGCGCTGGTCACACCTCACATTCCTAGTACTTGGTAAAGCTAGGCAGCTGCTGAGACTGGCAAGCAACATTTGTAAAGACAAGGGTTGTAGAAAAAGACAACGCGCAGCGTATGGTTCGACAATAGCGCAGTGTATGGCCATATACACCGGTGGGTCAACTGAACAGTACCAACTCAGACCCTGTGCTCAGCCAGTACTGTGGCATGGCTACTGGAACAGCTGGTTGGAATTCCACAACTCCAAGAGAGATGTGCCGTCTGGTGTGGTAAGGTAGCAGAGGGAGAACTGGCGGTTGCACTTGGAGAAACGCTTCTGTGCCTGCCCTGCAACACACGAGTTTGCTCACGAGAGTGAAGCAGCTGGAACACTTGGTGGCGACTTACATTACCGACTTTTAAGGTACTGGCCGGGTACCGATCAGACTGGTCACATACACCATTTGTCTTTTGACACTTGCAGTTCCTGTCTCTTACTTAGCTGTCCCAGAAATGGCAGTGCTCCGTCTACCAATACACCAGGACACACGAGCCAGTTTGTCAAACATCTTTCTTTTACAAACTGAAGAGGCACATGCGCTATCATGTACCGTTGCCACCACCACCATTGACCAGGCAGCGCTATCGGTTTATGAGTTCAAATTGTAAAAAGATTGCTAGCCTGACTTCACGTATCAGGACATAGTAGTGACAACAGATGTCAACGAATGTAATCAGCAGTTTTCAATTCGCAGTTATTACATGCCTTATGAATTTACCATACGACATCAAGGTGCTTGGGATGCCGCCAGAAGCCGTAGGCCGTCGGAAACAAGGGCTTTGTGCGAGCGCCAGGGCGCCCAAGCACCTGCTACCTCAAACCCGCCCGACGCATACACCTGCTGCGCCATACCTGTTCGCAGCCAAGCACAGTAGTACTGCTGATCGCGTAAACAAGGACGTTCAGGTGCCATCACTTTCCCACAGGATTTGAATTCTTTGAGACCGCTTCGTGGAGACGTCCAGCACACGCGCACGAGGGTTGTTTCACCGTGCTGCTCTAGCCCTGCAGTATGGTGCATGTCAAAAGGTGCTTGATTTTAGCGGCAGCCTGGGGCTTCATCAGCTTCAGGCGCTTCTTATTGTCAGCAGGGCAACGATTGATTCATGGCAAGGGCAGTCAGCGAGCAGCTACAGCTGGCAAGCACTACCAATTCATTGATCCCCAGCAGTTCTCTGCCAGCAACCCTGCTTGGCTGAAGAACCACGTGTCACAAGGAGCCCAGGAACAGGTGCTGCCTCCACCGCTGCTAGCATTTCTGGTAAGATGGTTCCACGATGTCTGTTGCGCTCCACCAGAAGTGATGATGTCACGGTGTGTGCTCATGCTTCACCCACTCATTGCTTGTGTCTGTTCACGGTTAGAGCGTTGCCAGTATAGAAGAGCCAGCCGTCAAGCATATCACCATGAGTACATGCCCGAGCATTTTGGGATGCTCAATACACGACTTGCAGCATGACGGCATGGCAAAGTATGCCTGTATCGCCTGTGCTCTCCACAGGAGCAAGTCCAAAACAGTGATGGGCGCATCCTGCCAGAGTTCGGCACAGCAGCCCGAGCCCAACTGTTCGCCCTGTCCGATGTGACCTATTTGAATCATGGCTCATACGGCGCAGCCTTCAAGTGGGTGCAGAAGCTGGCCTCAGCTGCGAGTAGTGCTCAGGAACGTATTCCGGGCCAAGGGCACTGTTCAGGGATGTATTCCGGGCATGGCCCGGGCATCAGGCAGGCTTAGGGTATGACGAGGGACAGAAAGGGACAGGGTGTCCTGTTGGTGTGCTGGGGTGGTCAGGGCATGCAGCTGCCAGCAGGAAAGGAGGCACAGTGTTAGTTTCATTTTCTTAGACAGGCTGCTGTTGACAAGCACTCAGTGTCTGCATAGAGTGCAGTTTCTCTCACTTTGTCTGCCTTATATATATGTATTAACACCAGGGAAGCCGCCAGAGGACACGGAACGGGATGGCCACCGCCCTGGCCTATCCTGAGCAAGAAAGCAAAATGAACGCAGGTAGCAAAGCAGGCGAATCTTTGTCTGTCTTACCGTGGCTTTAGCACAGCATCACTTGTCATTGCCCGCAGTCGCCTGGCGCCATGACGCCCGCACGCCTGCATATTGCTCGTCTGCGCCGCATTGCATCCCACGTGTGCACGCACTGAGCACCCGTGCTCCACCACCTGCCGCCTCCTTTCTGCAGGTTGGGACTGGAAGTGCAGGCGTGGTATCGGGACCTACTGGTGAGAGCAACAAAACAGACAGATATTCAGGCTCCGGGAGACGTACTTCCATCAAAGTGTGTCTATAGTATGCCTGCACGTGGCTCAGTGCTGTAGTTTCAATAGACCGTGCTTAAGCTACAGTAGGAGATGAGATATCCTGTGATGCATGGGTGGGAGTGCATCGCCTGCAATGTATGTGAAACGGGCGCATCTGTATGCCGCAGTGATGAACCTAGGCCCGGGTGGGTTGAGGTCAAGTCTTGTTGTAACTTGTGAACTGTACTAAGCCGCCACTCGGTCCTGTTAAGACACCTGCACTTCCTGGGATGCGTCCACAATGCTGTTCGCATGTACTGTAGCCGTGCGAGCGATTCTCTGCCCGCCATGCGCTGCTTCTCAACCCCCTGTACAGGAGTCCGAGCCTGTGCGGTTCATGGAGGCAGTGGCAGTGCCCGGTGCGTGCCAGCAGCTCATCTCAAACAAGCAAATATGAAAAACGACAAAAAACAAGAACTGGCATGGAGAGCACAGACGGTGGGCATCCGAGATGGCACTTCTCAGACTGCCTGGGCGTGTTGTTGCTTACACATCCTGCCGTGTGGTTCAGCGCGCCATCGCCATGTCCCTGCTCTTCCTGCCCCAGGTATGCTGACCGCCCTGTCCTGCCCCAGGTATGCTGATCGCCCTGTCCTGCGTGGCTGCCTTTGTTGGCGCCGAGGCCAGGGACGTGGTGCCCGTACCCAACGCCACCACAGCCGTGTGCACCGTGCTCAACTGCATGCGCCTGGCGCCAGGGGACGTCATCTGCATGCTCAACACGACCTATCCAGCGGTGAGGCCTCAGTTAGCGAAGCGGCGTTGGGGTGTTGAGGAGCATGTGCACAACGTAGCTTTTGACATCAGGCCCTGACCACTGGAGACGGCGAACTCCGGGCCGTCTTCGTCTCGGTCTCCGGGCGGTCACACTCACAGGACACGGGACGGGATGTGTACCGCCTTGACCTACCCTGAGAAAGATAGATGAAGAAGCGCAGGAAAATAGGCAGGATAATAGGCAGGAAAGGCCCGGAGGCAGACAAGGCGTCGAGATGTACAGTGTACACTCTGAGATGTGCCTAGATGCGGGGCAGGGGCTCACCATGACCGTGCACAGGACTCGTCCGTAAGGCAGTCACTGATCTCCTTAACTCGGCCCTCCCATGCTCCTTGGCTAGGTGATACGTGTCATCGTTATACATTCCATCGTCCTCTATGTGTGCTTTGCTGCTCGGCTTTCCTTAACCACGCTTGTCAGCGTCCACTCTCTTTGTCTTCCTGCTGAGGTCGGCTTCTACCGACCTATCAATGCTTTGCTTACTGTGTTGCCTGTCAGGTTCGCAGTGCCCTGTCCCGCACTGCCCGGTCCTCGGGTGCCCGGCTGCTGGAAGTGCAGCTCACGCTCGAGCACATGGACCAGCCCATGCAGGTGGTGGATGCTCTCAAGGAGGCCATCAGAGCAGTGCCACGTGGGAAACTGAAGCTGGTCGTGCTGGACCACGTGATCAGTTTCCCGCCCGTTATCTTGCCGGTGGCGCAGCTCGCCGCCATCTGTCAACAGGCGTGTGCTGCTGCTGCTGCGTAGTTGATGGGCATGGGTGCTGGGAGGCAAGGACTGGTGACATGCTTACAGAGGGTACGGGAGGGCAGCCAGGGCTCAGAGCATAACTGGCAGGCGTCATGAGCTGGTGCCGCAGCTGAAGTCAGCAGAGCATTCAGGGGCTTTTTGAAACTGATCTCACGATGATTTAGTTACCGTACTTCCTCTATCAGCACGAGCTAATTAATTCACCTGAGAGCCTTCGTGTTCAGATTCGTGTTTAAAAAATAACCGTTAGCCGACCTCGTGTTAAATCTCGTGTTTGGAAATTAAATGTCGCCGCGTGAGCGGCGCATTGCGTCCCATTAAAGCCATTCCAGCGACTGTCTGCTGCAGTCGAGTGCTCTACCATGGCTGATCCAACTCGCAAGGCTTCACTGCAGCAGTCGAACCTCTTTGTGACACTGTGTTGCTGACAGTGGGACACTGTGGATGTGAACTTGAAGTCATCTCCAGGAACGCCTCGTGTTTAGTCTCGTGTTGGAAATTAATTGTAAAAAAGGCGTCGTGTTTAACCTCATGTTGGACATTAATTGAAACGGGGCCTCGTGTTTCCCTCGTGTTTAAAAGGAAGTTTATTCGCTTTTTCAAATCTCGTGTTGACATAGAGGAAGTACGGTATCAATTTGCTAGCAAAAAACACTGATCCGTATGTATGTTGTTGCAGGCTGGTGCTCAGGTGCTTGTTGACGGTGCGCATGCAGTGGGTGCGCTGCTGGGACTGGACGTGCCCGCGCTGGGCAGTGACTACTACACCTCCAACCTGTGAGGAGCAGGAGGGAAGCGGCAGGTCTTGCCGACGGAAACCTGTCTCGTCCTTCACCAGCCTTGCTTAGAAGCTCCAATGAAGCATGCAAGATAGTACCGGTCACTGAAGTGAGGTGATTTTGATGACTTGTTGTGTTGTGTCTGTTTGCCGCAGGCACAAGTGGTGCTGCACTCCCAAAGGCGCCGCGTTTCTGTGGGTGGCGCCTGCCCACCAACACACGCTAGTGCCACTGGTCACCTCGCATGGCCACGGCCTGGGCTTGCAGGCAGAGTTCCTGTGGCAGGTCAGGGCGCAAAGCAGTGTTTTGGCAAATGCTTGTCAACATAATCATCGGTTTATCAGTTTCCCAGCATTTTCAAAAATATTCGATTCTACGTTTTGAGAGGTGTCTGTCAGTTTTCGTCGGTCTCTCGTAGTTTGCTCCACAGTTGTTTTGTAGAAATAAATCGACACACAGGAGACACACCAAACGAAAAACGATGAATGATGCTAGAATACAACACTGTGCAGAAAGCAGTACTATCAGCCGCAGGCCGTGGCCACACTGCGAGGAAGTGAAGGACTGGTTGCTGCGTTTGGCAGGCTATTCAATGGCTCTTGTTTGAATCGTGCATGAGGCATGCAGGCTTCCGGCATGGTTGCTTTGCCCCTGTCTCGGCATGTGCGCGTCTGTATGTTTGGAAGGTGTCTCTGTCCTGCAGGGAACGCCATCCCGTCCGGCACCCGGACGTTTTGGCCAGTGGCGTCAGACCATTCTTGTAATGTCAGTGCAAGGACTGTGTCTGGGTACCTGACAAGGGTGCATGCTGTTTGATTTCCTGTTGTTCAGGGCACGGTCGACCCCAGTGCATGGCTGGCGGTGCCGGCATCACTGCACGTCCTGCAGGCCCTTGGGGAGCACCGGGTAGCGGAGCACAACCACAGGTCTGAAGAGGGCTGGGCTGGGATGTCAGCTGACTGCAACCCTAGGCACTCAGACAACGTGATTGAGGCTGCTGGCTTGAGGCATCTACGGCGCTGTTGTGTTCTGAATGAGGAATCTTGTCCCTGAAACTCTATCTAACTGCGCCTTGTTCCCTCGCAGGCTTGTTGCTGCAGCAGCTGAGGAGCTCGACATCTGGCGTACCAGCTGCCAGGCAGCCACACATTCAGCAGCATCTGGCATGGCTGACCTGAAACCAGGTGTACTGGGTGGTGACGGTGCTGGGGGCAACGCTGGCATGATGGCCGTGGCCCTGCCGCCCCTTAGGGGCTTCGACCCGCCCAGCGCCCCGGCAGCCGCTCAACTGCATGAAACGCTCTTCACACTGCACAACATAGAGGTGGGCCTGCGTGACACGTTCATGCAATCCAACCGCGCAGCGATGCCTGGCAACCTTTGGTCTTTTGGAACACACAGCAGGAGCTGGACAGGCTCTGTGCTCAAGCTGGGGTCTACACTTGGACGGCTTGTCGTTTCACAAGCCGATTGCATGCAGAGGCAACGCACGTACCACATGCCCTTCGCGTGTGCCTGTCTGCATGTGCTCACTCAGCAAATGGCTAGGGTCAGGAGGAGTCTTCAAATGCCAAAGCGCTGATCTCTGCAGTGCCAGATTTACCACGTGTGGTTGATGTCCAGTTGATGTTCACTGCATGCAGGTGCCTGTTGTGTTCATGAGCGATCAGCTGTGGGTGCGCGTCAGTGCGCAGATATACAACACGCTCAGTGACTACCAACGCCTCATAGCGGCACTGCAGCCCTTGGCTTGCAATCAAACTGTATAGCACTCAACTGTTGACAAGCCACAAGGAGAGGGGAGGAAGGCGACAGCAGCAGAGTTGAGCTCGGACAGCCGTGTCAGAGTGGAAGGTTCTCGGGTCTTTCAAGCGATGCATGCGATTCAATTTCGAGCACCATGTATGCAGGCTGTAAGGCCGCGGCGGGCCGCAGCTGTGATTGTGAAAGCCACCTGCGAGCAATTGCGGACTCGCCACGACTGGTGCTGCGCTAGATGATGCAACCGAATGCTTGATTAATCTAATGCTCGCACAGGCTGCTAAGGAATTGGGAGTTATGGGAGCGACACTGAACCGGACACTGCGCTCTCCTCCATCAGATCGCTCATGGAATTGCTACAAGGGTGCCGTCAGTGACACCAAAAGAGCACCACCGCTTCTCCGAACACTGCAGGTGCACCTTTGACAACGTGGTAGTACGTGCTGTGTAGGCGCCAGGCTGGACAAATTGGCGTTTGGAAAACGTGTGAGATCCACCATGAAACGCAAGGGGTAGTTTCGAGCTTCGCCAGCTCCAACTAGCTTCATGGCATTGTTGCAACTACTGGACCTGCGGCTATCAACCACGCTGCCAGCGCCAATCGCCGCCATGCAGGAGGTCCAGCACAAAAGGAATGTGATAGCAGACCTCCCAGGCCCTTGCCTCATGGGCCTGCTAGCCTGCCTAGACTCTGACGCGCGGCTCGCGTCCTTCCAGGCAAGCAAGGAAATGCGAGATTTCGTGCTGTCGCAATGCACCGTGCGCTTGCATCTTCCTGATCCTTTAGCTCAAGCTGCCATGGTGTCGCTGCAAAGGGCTTGTAAGCTCTCGCCACGCGTCACGCTGCATCTGGGGCACACGCCAGGTGTTCCTGGGCGTCCTGACATTGACATCGATGCCAGCGCTTGCGACCTGATGTACGGCGCCAAGGCAGCGACAAGCCAGAACCTGGAAGCAATCAAAGGAATGCTGTTACGGGTAGGTGACTGGTTAAGACAGGAACCATGGGTAGCCATTCCGCATGTCATTGAGGGCATTTCACCTGCCCTTCTTCACCTTGCCATTTCACAAGCCCTTCTTCACCTTGCCATTTCACAAGCCCTCGTACGCATGATGTGCGGAATCGGTAGGTGCATTTCGCGATAATGTTGCATGCCATAACTGTTGATGTATATTATCAGTACTCATGATCAGCATAGCTAGGTGTTCTTGATGAAGACTGAATCCTACCAACACGAGCGCTGACTCTGTGTCATGTGCACCATGTTGGTTCCATATCTGCAGGGTGTGGTGCTACGTGCACTCGTTCCTTCCCGGCTGCTTGGCACGTGCCCCAGCCTGTCCACCCTGAGCCTTGACACGTGCCACTTCACTGCGCTGCCCGACCCTACCGCCACCGCACTACCTGTGTGCGATCGGCTCACGGAGCTGCACCTCATCAGCCCACCAGACATTACAACACAGGGTGTGAGGAGAGCATTGCAGCACCAGCTGCGCGCACTGACTGGGTTACGCAGCCTGCGTGTGGCTGGAGGACAGCAGGCCATACAGTGGTTGGAGTGCTGCTCGGTGGTGGGCTCACAGCTCACGCACCTCGACTACACAACTCATGTGATTGATGTGATTGATCATACAGTGCCTTGTGTTCCAGCACAGTTGGCTGCATGGTACCCTGACGTCATTAAACTGCATGTTCCAAACGTCTGGGTCAGAGACCAGTGCATGGAGGTGCTGCTCGGCATGCAGAGACTCAGACACCTCGTTTGCCATTGCTTTCATCTGAGGCACGGCTACACACACCGACCCTGTTCCTGGACGCATCTGGGCGTTGAAGCAGTCTTCATTGAAGCCTTTGCACTCCTCCCCCTTCACAACGTGCAGTCGTTGCAGCTGAGGATGCGCCCAACACAAGCGATGGTTTGCCACAACGATGATATGGCTGGCGTGGCAGCGATTATTCGATGTGGTGGGCTTGAATGGAAGCACGTCGACCACGTTTGTTTGTGCTTCGTCAACCTGGACAACAGCAAAGGTGTCATTGCCGTCCTGGCCCTCTTGGCTGGGTGCCCAGCTACTCGTCTAACGCTGAACTTTGAACTACTGACGCCTGGGCTGCTGGCAGCCCTTAACGTCCCGCTGGCCAGCCTGCGGGTTTCGTACATCAAATTCTGTTGCCGCTTTAGCTATCCCAGGGTTGGTGCCGTGTTGCTGTCCAGCCTGCCAGCCCACGTGCATACTCTTGCTTTGAATGGGCGCTTTGTTGCAACTGAGGCGCAGTTCACAGAAGTATGCCTTCACGCCTGCCGCCCTGTCACAGTACAGCTCGATGACGGGGTTTGTACCACATGGCAGTCAGGGTGGCAGCAGCGTGTGCAGGCTGCTTTGACTGCAGCCGGCCAGCACTATGTCACGTTGATGATGTAGCTCAGCCTGACGAAAAATGCCGGCCAATCACTCAAATGAATCAGGCTTCTAGCAGAAGACTGATATCTAGTCAGTACATGCATGTTACGACTGACGCAAGCTGAGCCAGGCATAAGTTCCAGCACACCACAAGGTTGACACCTTCCAGAACCGCACTTTTCCCATGCACAGCTGTGCCGGCCAACGACTGCATGACTACAATTGATAGGTACCATGACGTTATGTACATTCTTAGATTTAGATTATTAGAATCGATTTACTCGGGATCCTGTGCTGAGACTTCCAGAAAAAAAGGATTAGTCCAAGCAGGAACGCCATCGCTGTATGAACCAAAAATGAGCAAGGGACAGGCAATGAAGGGCCAAACAAGGGTGCAAAAGGGGCAAACTACGAGTTTGGACGAAAGGACTTTTAAAATGTGTGCATTGCGTATTCACGCGTCACTAAAGGTAATCGAATAAACTAATAATGATTGAACATGCATCATTGGTTTCTGCTTGCATGCTGCCCATTGCCACTCTTCTGGCGCCCTCCTGACAGAACACCTTCCACACGGTTCATGGCTGAGTAGCTCCTGCACAGGGAGTGAGTAAGCACATCATGGTCTGAGTGAGCTGTGAAATGCAATGTAAACAAGAGCAAGGTGACGCATGGCTTCTTGTGGCTGTTGATATGTGTGGCTGGTGCGTGCAAGCACCACGATTTACTCAGTGGCAGAGCATTTCAGGCCCTCAACGTTTGATACTAATCCTCCTCCTGTCCCAGAGTGACAATCAACCTCTTAACAAGCAACACTCTACTTTCATGCCGGGTCTACTCTTCTTGCTCCCTTTAGCTCCCATCTATCCCAGCCAAGCGACAGACACTGAGCCGAGGAACAAAGGTCCACTCCACAACAAGTACAGGGCTCCCCTTGCGCTCTTGCATCACTTACTTTGGCCCCATCCAGAATATCTTGGCACAGCTTCTGCACCTCCAGAACTCGCTAACATCCTGTACACACCAAACCAAAACGGCCATGAACGCATTTCACATGCTGAAAAATGCTTGCAAGCCACACACGAGACAAAGATGGACACCGGTTTCACCAGCCCCTGGCACTGAACAGATGCAAAACCAACAAGGAGGCAAGAAAGCGGAAGTAAGGCGAGACCTGCATTCTGATTGAAGCAGTGTGGTGCAGCGGGACTGCTCACTAGCCAGGTACATCAACATCACCACGTGACCAGGAAAACAGAGGTTGACACGTGTTGCACATGATTCTGATGCAGGCCTAGCCAGGTGTTGTTGGGATGTAGCCAGGATTACGTTGGGCAACATGTTGACGTTTAAAAAAAACAGTTACTATGATATCGATACTGATTCGGAGATCGTTGGTGGGGGACTCTCGCCCCATGATGGGTCTGTTAACCACCAGTGTTAGTATTTGGATATCCTCGACACTGAATGTGCTGGTGGGCTGACCCTACATAGTATATACCCTGGCGCAAAACCATCGACAGCCACCATCGACAGGCAGACTGGTTGTGCGCTCAACACGGGGTGTGGGAGAGTGAGCAAGTGAATGCGAGGGCTGCACACTTGCCTGGAAGACTTTTTCAGGCACGGCTGCGGACCGGCGCACCTCTGCCAGGGCCATCAACTCAAAGTCAGACACGTTGCATTTGGGACACCTGCTGGCGGCACAAAGAGATTGATTGATTTGTTACATCAGGGAAGCCGTCAAAGGACACGGGACGGGTTGTGCATGTGACAGCAGCAGTGTGCACTGGTGCTCCGAGTCCGGGTGACTGGCTGCAACGAGGCATCGCAGCAGACTGGCAACCAGTTTTGTGTGGTTGAAGCCAAAATGCAGTTGTCACCGTTGGGCACCGTCAAACCATTTGAAGTCCCTAGCCACCCAACAACATGCTTTCTTACGGTCACGCTGTCGGCCTCAATCTTACACCTCAGTTTGAAGGGGTATTCAGCTTCTAAAGGCGTGTAACCTGCTGTCAAGAAAGTGCATGAGGTATAGAGTCTCATCCCGGCCGAAGCAGCCAGGTTAGAGTGAGCAAGTGAGTGAATTGACTGAGGAGGTGGTTGGAGTGCGTTTTGTTCCCTCTCAAAGCCAAGAGCGATCGGTTGATGTTTGATCAGAACACGCTTGGATGATGTATATGTATATGTATTTACACCAGGGATGATTGATTGTACAAAACATATACACGTCTTGTGTTGTGGTCTCTTGTTCCCACCTGGACATGGCCTTGTCCTGATCAAACACGAGGCCCCAGCGCCCTGCCACCTCCCTGAGCTGAGCCCCTGCATTGCATGAATGTTTTCACAACAGGGAATGCGTCACAGGACATGGCACGGGATGGGCACCGCCCTGACCTACCCTGAGCAAGAAAGCACAACGAACGCAGCGAACACAACAGGCAAGACAAGCGAATTGCAGGCAGAAGCGAAACCAAGCCGCCTAAGCTATGGTCAAAGACTAGAGGAAGGGGCGCAATAAGGGCCTGGAGTCCTAGTAAGCCGCGCCTAGGAAAAATCAGCCAAAGGTGGGAAGAAGGGATGCAAAACAGGCCAGGTCACCTGCATCGTCACTGGAGAGCAGGAAGGGGGCAGCGGCGGCCGCGTCACGGCGCATGGCCAGGCCGGCGTCGCGGGTCAGGAACACACGACCACTGGCAGAGGCCTGAACATGCCAGAGAGGAGGGACATAATGCAGGCAGGCGGGCAGGCGTGGTTGGCAGATGCGTGGTAGACTGGCAGGCGAGCGGGCAGGCGGGCAGGTAAGCTGTGAGAGGTGTCTGGGGAACAGGCGGAAAGATAGACTGGCAAGGCAAGAAGTGGTGCAATTCCATAGCAAGATGTGCTACGACCAAGGTCAAGGTACGAAAGGGTGGTGGTAGATGGGGTCCAGTAAGACCAGAAGTGCTCACCAGCTGCACCATCTCGGCCCTTGCCAGCGGCCTGCTGACGATCTCCGCGTCCACGCCGAGGCAACGCAACCACCGGCACAACCGACCCAACATGGCGTCCAGGAGGAAACCGACCTGGGGCATGAGGACAGACACTTGGGCCCGCACTTTCATCTGCTGTATCACCAGTCCCAAATCATCGATGAATGAGAACAAGCAGTGGAGGAAATGTGGGGTGCTGACTGTTGGGACTTGGTTCTTAAGGATCTCCACAACGTACAGCTTACGTTGCCATACGGATGGCCGTACTTGATTGGTCGGTCTCGGACCTTACCTCTTTGGCCTTGATGCTGCCAGGCACAACACTCTTCCCAGTGTCAATGCTCTCCTCTGCAGTGACTCCTGAGCCAGTCCCACCCTGCAGCCCCAGCTGTTTGTCTGAAGTACACGTGCTGCTGTTGATACACACCGCTACGTCTGCCTCTCTGCCTCTAGTGAGGGCCTTCAAGTGTGTGAATGTGAGACGCACCACGGCATCTGGCCTCCCAGCTCCTGTACACAAGTATTCCTCATCCAGGGGAGTTCCCGAATGTATTTGATCCGCTACTCGCAGACATTCACGAGTTGAAGGGTCTGTAGGAGTGGATAGCAATGCTAACCGGTTGCAAAGATTTAATTCATCTCCGTTCCGACAGCCCGGCTGGGCAGGGCTGTCTTTTTCATGAGACTGGTATTCAAGGTGTGGTGAAACGTACTGAACATAGGGCGATAATTGTTGAGGTTGACAACATACTGGCTTGTGTCCTGACCGCTGTTGCTGCTGTCGCTGCTGTCGTGACTGGTCTTGCTTCTGTCCAAGCTGCTGCTGCTGCCCTAGTTGTTGCTGCTCTGACTCATTCTGCTGCTCTGACTCGGTATGTTCTGGTTCTTGCTGCTGTTGCTGCTGCTGCGTTTGCTGCCACTCTGGGTTTTGCTGCTGTGGTACTGGCCGAGGTGGTTGCTGCTTCTGTTGCAGCAGGTGTGGCTGTGGTTGCTCTTGCCCTTGTGACGTTGCGAGGGCAATATCCAAGGTGACAGGGATGTCCGAGGACAGGAGACCAAAAGGGGCCAGGCAGCCTGATGCACACAGGACAAGAGAGTGCAGTGACAGTACGTGTCCGCTTGCGTGTAAAAACCAAGAGTACTGTTGCTGGTTCGTCTGGTGTCGTTGTGTTCAAGCAAAGTGACGAGGCTTTGACAAGGCAACATTATCGTTATTATTTTTGTGAAGCATATTCCTAACTTGGTGCGTGATCACAAGTCCTCTGTGAATGTGTAGAACAAGTAAGTGCAGAGCATGAAGCCGATGACGGACTACAGTACACAGTTGTTTACGACAAGGAGGCCATCCAGGACAGTCAACGGATGGGCGCCACCTCCTCATCACAGTGAGCAAGAAAGCGAATTCAAAACACAAACAGGAGCTAGACCTGGCGCCCTTCAACCTCAAATGTGTACGCTGGTCATGAAAGGTTACAGGCCATGCAAGATCTGCCCGACGAGTCCTGGCCTGTCAAACATACTACCGGACCATTACATGGAGCCCTACACAATTACATGCACAACGGCCAATCATGTGCATGCCCCAGCCCCACCTGGGGGCGATCCAAAGGTGTTGACGCATTCGTCGTGCGTGGCAATGCGAATGGCCCTGCGCCCTACGCCCACATGCTCCGCCACCTGGGCGCACATGCAGCGCACCATGTATGTCAGCTCACGCATGTCAGCACCATGCATGTCAGCTCACGCATGTCAGCACCATGCATGTCAGCACCATGCATGTCAGCACCATGCATGTCAGCACCATGCATGTCAGCACCATATGGTCAGCCTCAGGTAAGAGCAGTAGTCAGTCAATGTGGTGGCAACAGAGTAACCAGGTGAAACCAACGCTGAGCCTCACAAACTGAAGACACAAGGTACGATTGTAGCTGATGCACACATGTCAGTCGCTGAATCAAAACACCTGAATTGACAGTTTTGACGAGCAACGAACCAGAGCTGCTCTGAGACGCAAGCATTGAAGCATCCTCAGTAGATACTCGGGTCACAATTGTGTATGCGCCTGGTTGCATGTGCATGCGCCCAGTTGCATGTGCATGTGCCACGATGGCTATCAAGCTTCAACCACCACCAAGCAGCAGGCAAAAAGGATAGTAAGTAATAGGCCAGAAACGCACAAAAGAGACAACATTCTGCCCTGCACATACATCAGCACACTTTCTGATTTGTTGACTTGCTGACCTCCCGGAAGGCTTTATAGCAGTAGTGGGCAGGCACAGCAAAGCCCCATGCCACGCCCTCTCACTTGCCTCAGAGCACGCCTCCCTGCCTTGCCTGCCCATCCCTTCTGACCACAGCCAACCCCTTGATGCACCCCAATACCATGAACCCCAATACTGGCTCGCCCTGCAGATCGTGGTGGTAAAACATGCTCGTGACCTCTGGCTCTGCCGTGAAAGCACTGATCACTGCTGACATCATTCCCAGGTACTGTCTGCTGCGACGTCTGACACGGCGATGGCTGCGTTCTATTTCGCTCTGTTGCTCCCAGGCTTGGTGTGTGTGTTGCTGTGGCCCGCATGTGCCTGCAATGCGGGGTGCCTACAGGCGGCCTGCTTGCGTATCCAAGTGGTTCCAGTGCCGACTGCGAGTCGTGTGCACCCAGCTGCACCCCTCCCTTCCCATGCCCAACGGACAGCCAGAAGGGTTGCATGCCAGCCAGAAGTGGTCCCCGGCTTGCATGCACAGCTAATGGCCCATTACTGGTTGCCCCAGGCTGTGTGTCTGAGTGTCGTCTTGTGGGTAGCATGTGCCCATGCAGTACCTTGTGCATGTCCAGGCGATGCCCGCCCCTGAGCACCACTAGCCAGGGCTCGTCCACCTGCATCACATGAAGGCGCATCACATGAAGTCGCATCACATGGAGTCGCAGCACATGAAGTCGCATCACATGGAGTCGCAGCACATAAAGTCGCATCACATGGAGTGCATCACATGGAGTCGCAGCACATAAAGTCGCATCACATGGAGTCGCAGCACATGGAGTCGCATCACATGGAATGCATCACATGGAGTCGCTTCACATGGAGTCGCATGGCATCACATGACAGCACATAGCACATGGCATTCAGTAGTATCACATGACAGGGCGTGTGCATGTAGTATCACACGGCTGCGTACAGATTTGGTAACTGATACAAGCTAGAGTGTGGGCAGAACGATGCCATGGAAAGGCATTGTGGTGTGGCGCTTCATCTATCTGATGTCACAATCCGATCGTTTTACACGGAGACTCTTGAAACCGAAGATGACCAAATTTTGGGTAACTGCAACTACTGCTGCTGTCCATCTACTGTTCTGCCGTGAAAGCGTCTAAGATCTCACCGTTGGGACGCCTACCAATGTCGCACATAATCATACCGTGCTCGTTTGCACGCACGCAGGCAAAGTAAGCACAGCCCGCCTAGTCACAGGAAAACCATTCTACGTGACTGCCAATCCCACTCACATGCGTTGATGATGACTGGCCATGTGTGTGGTGGGTGGCAGCAGCCTCCATGCGGCGAGTGACCATGAGTGCCACGCTTTTGGCCACATGTGTGAGAGGTGTGGCCAGGGTGTGAGCAGCGGCCACAGCAGTAGCAATACCAACTCCTGCGCATGAACCACATGGAACCACATGGAACAACATGCAAATCCACGGCAGCTGCAGTTCCGACGCTTGTGCATCACGACACACACAACAACGTCACTTGAGTATCAAAAGTCACAGTGACTTGTATCGGACCATCGGCCCCGGCGTCATCCACGCAGACCGCCATAGTCAGGCCCAATGACACGCATGTGAATCCGTACGTGTCCATACATGACTGCATACCACAAGAGGCCAGGTCTGGTGGAAATCTAATGTCCGGCATCCGGGAAACTTGAAAACGTTGAGGTTTGGAGCCAGGCGGACGTCACAGTGAACATCAGACGTCCTCAAAGCAGGCAGACAGGTGCCTTGCTATGTGCAGAACGCCATGCAACGTTTGCCGATCCGCACTCATGCAGCGTACCTGCATCTGCTGCTGATGCGGGCAGGGGCAACAGGCACTCCATCAGCCCAGCCGCGGCCAGCACCGCTACCACCCTCGCCGCGGCATCCGGCATCGCCCCACCTTTGCCTCTGCCTGTACCGGTATTCCCTTCATGCTCGCTTCCTTCATGAGTAATCCTTTGATCGCTGCTGTCAGAAGGACTTGCGCCCTTGTCACCAGTCGCAGCCGTGGTGCTGTACAGAGCACGTGAGTCCAGCTGTGCAGGAGTGATCGGGCAGGCACGTGAGGTGAGGGAGGGTGATGAGGGGCGCTTGGCAGGAGGTTGAGCCTGCAAGTGTATCGTGCAAATGACAGTGCACGAGAAGCATTGGAGTGAACAAGGCAAGTGAACGAGGCAAGCGAGCACGGCAAGTGTGCACAGTCAGTCTGGCCTTTCACTGTGGCGAGTTCTATGCAAGCAAACAACAAGAAGCTGTGACGAGCAGTTATGACAAAAGCACTGGGCAAAATGGGCAACCTGTCTTGGTTGAGCATGTGTCTCGTAGCAGCCTCAGACAGCTTCCTGGCTCAGGATACCTCAGGAGAGTTCCCAGCTCGGCTCTCTCTCGTCCCCATCTTTCAGCCTGTGTATGTTTGCCTTACCGTGACACACGGCGGCTTTGCACTATACCAATACACACGTCCTGCGGCTTTGCTGGCGTAAACAGATATACACTGCCATGAGCCTTTGAGAATGAAAGAACTCGTGTCCCTGTTATGGTTGAGCATGTGACAACTGCCTTTTGTCAGCCTCAGAGTCTGAGCCTCTGCCTCCCTCTCACTTTCTCTTACAAAGCGAGTTGAGTGCTCACACGTCGCAGCAGTTTCTGGCCTTGCCTATTGCCTTGCAATCGACCTTGTCTGTGGTTTCATCTCCTGGTGGGGCAATCTGCGCAGTCTCTACGATGATGTGCCTGTCACCACCTAATGGTGGCCGGGCTGATTTTTTCCCCATGTTTGGTCCGGCTGTCTTCACAAGCAACCTCCCTTTTCAATACTGGTCAACCCGCATGTAGCTATCAGCCTGGCTGCTAACGTGACTGTATGTTTGACGCTTTGTTACCAAGTCTCCCAGGCCAAATTAAATCAAGACAGAGACGATGTTGAAATAACATGATTGCACGGTGCAATTCTTATCATGTTCGTACGAATAGCATCATGTGAGGGCTTGCAATGCTTTACAATATGCCTGCGAGTATGATGATGTTGGGCTTGTGTTGCTGTTGTTTCACATGTGTTTTCTACTTATGTTTTCTACTTGTGTTCCATCTGTGGTACAATACAGATGTACTCACTCATACCGTATACTGTACACACGGACAGGTCAACATGCTTATATATGCGGCTAACGACCAGCCCTAAGCAAGCGGGAAGCATTAGGTGGCTGAGGGCATCAACCAAAAGCAAGGATCACTTCTCTGTCTGCTGCTCTTGCATTGACTACTGCAAAGAAGTTAACACGGCCACAAGGTTCTGTGCAGCTGTTCGTCTGTTCAGAAGCAGCTGTGGCAGAGCTGCCATACAAGTCCGTACTAATCTCTACTTACGAGAACGTTTTGCACGTGTGCAAGCGTTGGGTTCTGTGGTCACAGAAGTGGAAACACAAGGCCTCTCTAAGACGAGAGTAGGAAAGGTATGCACTATGCAAGCACTGTTCCTGTATAGCAGAAACAGAACTAAGGCCTGGCCCGGCCAAATCATATCACTGGGCTTGTGACAGGTAGCGCGCAGGCAACCGGTGCCCTGGCCTGCTAATCATGTGCCGAGCGTTGTCTCTTGTTTGATTTCGCAGCAGCCCGCCCCACCTGAAACTGGTATTGCTGGGCCGCCACAACAGCAGCGGCGGTTGGGACCAGCTCTGATAGGCGCTGGTACAGCGTGATCAGCACGTGGGCGTCCTGCAGGTGGTTGAGAGTGGTTGTCTCTCATGGTGAGGTTTGGTCCGTGATTGTATGTGCGAGCGACCTTGCATCATGTGTCGTCATGTGTAAGATGATCTGTTGTCATGTAAGATAAGATGTTTTGTAAGCACTGTGCGCTGGTAATCACGGAAAACTGAAGAAAGGCACGTTTGCTCGGATGCCAGGTGGTTGTACCCTGAGCTGGTGAAGATGCTGACTGTTCCATGAGCTGCAGGTAGCAAAAGGAGGCGCAATCCAGGCGTTTCAGTGCAACACTGTACGCTCCACTTGGGGCTCATGGAAAGCAACCGTTGGCTCGGCACAGGACAAGCATGTCCCAGCCTGCCCCTTTCACCTGCGCTGCATAGACGGTCTGTCGGGCGGTGAGGGGCCGGCGCTCCCAGTCGCTGACCTGCGCCGGACACACACAGAGATACACACATGTCTGTGATTAACATGGACATTGGGTCGACAAACAAAACTTGTGTTGGATTAGCACAAGTTGTGTTGGACGAGCACCACTTGTGTAGCTCAGACTGGGTCAGTCCGGTCCCGTTCCATGCCCTGTGGCGGCTTTGCTGATGTGGACAGGTACAAAGCACGCCAGGCCTGTGTCGGGATGACCTTACAGGGGGGGACGTCAGACAGAGAAGAAGCATCAGAAGCTGGTCAACTTTTGAATGATACAAGCTTAAAAAGCA
>QAXH01005743.1:0-14273 GCA_004335635.1 Chloromonas sp. AAM2
TGGTATCCAATGCTGGTGCGGCCCTATGTGGACTTTGCTGTACCTGCAAGATCCTGCAGCAAAGGTGAGACAGCAAAGACAACCAAGCCTGAAATTGTACCAGTTCAACCACCTTGACATGGAATTGCAGGAGTATTTGACCCCAGCGCAAGCATACAGGGGTTTGCACTGGCAGCCCGGGCTGCGGCGGGCCACAGGCAGGCCATGTCCCCTCACGTGTGGGCGTGCCCCCCACGCCGCCCCTTCAGGTGCCGGGCCCTGTCCGGGCTGTGCCTGCGCACGCTGCGGCTGGAGCTTCAGCTGCAGGTGGCGCACTCGCTGCACCAACTGGCGCTGCTGCCGCACATCATCGAGCCCGGGGACGACGCAAGAGAGGTGCGCTAAGCAACGTGGGAATATGACATAGATCCACATGAGAATGGCTGAAAATAAATAGATTTGACACCGTCACCCAGCATCATCAACAAATACCATGCCAGTAACTTGGTGCACAAGCGCTTCTCACAAGAAGCACCATGAAAATGGTGCACTGGAACCCACCGGACATCTGAGAGCGTGGAGCGACGAAGTGTGGGCTTACACGTGAGTGATACCAAGCACGGCCTGGGCCTGCGTATAGATTTGGGGCTCTGCATGCAGCCACCCATGTGCAGCTTGCCCCTGCCTTGCCTTGGCTGTGCAGGCTCCCCCGCAGGTAGCAGTGCTGGTGGGCAGCGTGTCGCGGCTGGCCGAGGACCTGTCCTGCCAGCTGTCCGCACAACGCGTGGCTTACGTGCTGGCCGGCCTGGCGCCCGCAGCGGCGCGCATGGCCATGTGGCTGCTGCCCGACATCAAGGAGATCAACAGCCTGGGGGTGGAACGCATGGTGAGCAGAGGCATGGGGGTGGAACGCATGGTGAGCAGAGGCATGGGGGTGGAACGCATGGTGAGCAGAGGCATGGGGGTGGAACGCATGGTGAGCAGAGGCAGGCCATGTGGGGCACGGGAAGCGGCAAAAGGGAGGGCAATCTAATGTTTGAAGTTGAGGACGCATCTGCGCGCCAACCAGGGTTTCCATTCATGGGGTGATGCACGAGGGGTCATGGAACTGTCCACCGTCAGGGAGGGATCACACCCAGAGTCTGAGGCTGGGGCATGCAGACAAACCGTTGTGCACAGCTCTACAGGTGCAGGCCATGCAAGGCCAGGAAGCAGCTTTGTTTTTTGGCAGGTTGCTGTCATTGCCTCTGAACCCTTCCATATTGTTCGACGCACGCGTGTGCGTCATGCAGACCCTGTGCCTCTGGAATTGGAACCTGGATGTCGGTGCTAGACAGGGCAGCTAGGAAGTGTGGCAATGGACAGAGTATGTATCACGTCCTGTTATACAGTCAAGCACTCCAAGGGTCGGCTCAGCTCGTTGCCATCACCATCACGTTATCCTTATCAATAAGATTTGCAAACATGGGATTCACTTGTGATGTGTGCCCGTGCCTACAGGTTCGCACCCTGTCCGCGCTGCAGCCTGTGTTGATCAACCTGACGCCCAGCCTGTCCTCTGGCCAGGCTGATGACGGGCAGGACGCGGACATGAAGCTGCTCAGGATGCGGGCATTCGACAGGGCAAGGGCGTATTACCAGGCACGTGTGTATGTGTGTGTGTGTGTAGTTTTACATCTGTATGTGGCACAAGTGGAACAGAAAATGGCGTAAAAATCCACCACGCATACGAGCAAGAAGCATGTCCCGCTTGGCCATGACTGGAACCAGAAAATTCGCCCAGCGCCTTCAGAAAACACGCGTGCAGCAATCATTTGCAACGGGCCCTAGGGCATTCAACATAAGACTGCTTTTATTGATAGAAATCAAGCACAAGCTGCTAGGACGCACATGCTTGACGGCCATTGCATTGTCCAGGGCAATTGGCCCTTCAATGCGTGGCAACGAACGTTCAGTGTGCCTACCAGCCGTCATGTGCACCTGCGGGGCGCGTTCCACTTGTGCTGCTGGCCACTGCCGTGCGTTGCTGCAGCTGCTGTCTGTCTCCTGCGAGGAGGTGGTGCGTGTGGCCGCTGAGCGCTCCATGCGGTTTGGGTACGGCGAGTGGCTGGCGCTCATGCAGGTCAGAGGGGGCGGGGCGGCGAAGCACGGGGGACCGGTGACGCATGCGCTTCGTAACGTGTGGAGGTCTGTCGACTTTGTGTCTGTGCTTCTGGAGGAAAGAGCAGTAGATAGGGCGCCTGTCGACGCACCAAGCCATGTCAACAACAGGCAACAACAGGGCAATGATAGTGTTGTGCCTGTGAGTGGCCCTGCAGGGGGCTGTCTGTCTGGCTCTCCATGCTGTCAGGCTGCGTGAAGCAGCTGACTATCAATGCCCTGTGATCATGCCAGCCACACGTGTGCTCGCCCTTCCTGCATGTGGTGTGCTCCGGGTGCAGGTGCATGTGCTCGGCCGCCCGGCGACCGATGCCCACCTGTCTGCCCTGCATGCCGTCCTGGACCGCGCGCACGGGTTGACGGCGGGCCAGAAGATAGCGGGGGCTGTGGGCAACGTGTTCACAACCGTCATTGCGGTAAACAGGGGTTGTAATGCACTCAGTGTTACCGTGCTGTTATGGGCTCTTGATTGGGCTAACTAACGTTGCAGTTGGCTCCACATGTCCAGGGCTAGTGAGGATGGGCATGCCATGTTAAGTGGCCGAGGGGGCCACGGACAGGCATGGTGGGCGACTGGGTACCAGCATGGGACGCAGGCCTTGACTTTCAAGGTGCTGCAAGAATTGTGACACGTTTTCAGCCTGGACGAAGATCAGTGTCACGCGAGCATACGGCATCAGGCTTGAGAACCTTGCAGCCACGCTCAATCGGTGTGTCTGCAGAGAAAAGTGCTTATTGTTATGCTGCTCAGTGCCCGCGGGTTTGCACGGTCTGATCACTGCCTGCACGTGCTGTTGCTCACAGGCGCCTGAAAAGGTGGCGGACGTGGCCCTGGATGTTCTCAAGCTGGGCGCAGGGGGCCTCATGGCGGGGGCGATGATACCCGCCAGGCAGCTGGGCAAGGTGTTCAGGTGCGGCATGAGGTCATCGTGTGCCGTCCCACTGCAAGTACTGGCGCCATGCTGGTACACTCGTGTGTCGCTGCACGTGCACTTGATTTGGACAAGAATTGTTTTTCAATTGCGTTAGCATCGGCCGGTCCTTGTGGTAGTTCTCCTCCTTTGACACGGTTGAGTCACACACTTGGTCACTTAGAAATGCTTCGTTACAGACTTGCGCAGAATTGCAAGGCACTCTACGCATCCAGTGAATGCCTAGCACATGTGCCAATAAAGTGGCGCGCCTGGCGCAGGGGTAGGGTTGTGTCAAAGCGTACTGAACTACCTGCCGACACGTTTCCGATCCGTATCCGATAGTATCATGTGACATGGGTGAAATTGCTTGCATGCCTGTTAGAATCACCATCCAGCAGACACATTTCGTTCCTCCAAACGCTGACCGCAGGAAGCTGGAGGCAGTGGCGCACCACGTCAGCGACAAGGCCAAGGGGTCAGCTTGAGCATACAAGCATCCATGGATAGCTTGAGGGTTGCATTTCACTAGGGGTGAGGGAGGGCTTCACCAGTTGCGCAGTCGTGCCAGGAGCGCTTGAGTGGTGCAAATCCACTTTTCCAGGATTGCAGCGGGTTTCGCATGTTTATTCTTGGGACCTGGTCTATGTAAGGTGACTGGACGCCATGGTCTGATGAGGCGGTACCTGGGGCAGGCCGCAAAATGCAAACTTGCCTGAGATTGCGTTCCAGATTGCCTACACATGGCTGGGTGCTTGAACATCACGAACACCTCTCCAGCAATGCGCATCTGCGCATCAACCAATCTTCATGACACTATTAAACGAGTGGCAACCATTATTGTCCGACGATTCCTTGGAATTAAGTTGTTTCGAAGGCATCCTGGCGGTCCAGTACGTCTTGCAGTCCGACTGTTCTGTCGCTCTTTGTTTTTATTGTGAATGGTTTGTGGCACAGCAGCCGTGAGTTTGTGGATGCAGCTGTTTGGCGTCTGTCAGCCGTTGAATGTCGAGCAAGGCCACACTGCCATGCTCCAGTTCGACTCAAGGTTGAGCCAAGTTGGACTGAGTGAAGAGAAATGTCTGTTGCGGCTCAAGTCAAGTGACCTAGCCCGGTTATGCAGTGGCATCCTTTCCCCACACGCCGGTCCGCAGTCTTCCATACTGCGCCCATGCGCTAAACTCACTGCTGTCCTTGCCAAGGCGCCTGTAATCATCACGCTGGGTTGGCAACACAGGCGTTAGGTACTAGTATATGTTCGGCACTGTAACTGGCATAAAAAATCAGGGCAGTCAATGACCCATTCAACTGGAACCCATTCAAGGAAAAGCCACCACTGGACGAGGGGCAGTGTCCAGAATACTACTTTTGATATGTAATTCAGGGTAGGGTGTTTCAGCGCAAGTGTTTAGTGAGTCCGGGCGCCCTCTGCCTGCCTTTGATACTGGTTTTGCTGTTTGCGCCTTTGATAGGCTCTGCCTCCCCGCCAGTTGTGGTTCTCAACCTGACCAGTTTACCCATCCAGCTCGGACCATTGAGATGCTTACTGTAATGCACGCTCGTGTTTGGCAGTGCTACCTGCACTGTCTGTTGCCAATGCCACATGAAATGGGGCTCATTCAGCTTGAAACCATGATCAATAGTTTGCGACAAACGCCAACCTGGCAGCCAGAGATGATAAGCATTTGGATTTAATCATTGGAATTGCATGACTGATGAGCAAGGCGCACTTCCAGTTCTTAGCGGGGAAGAAAGTACCTAAACTCACAAGTTGAGCTTTCTAGTTGCAGCCAACGTTAGACAACTAGCTGGACTGAAAAGACCATAAAATTGACGGTCGGTTGGAACTGGCATGGAGATGACATTGGCGTTTCGCTGTCCTCCAAAACGTACTGGAAATGTTTGGGATGTTCAAGCACTTACAAAGTTAGCCACGTGAAAGCAACCCGACACGCAAGGTCAGGCAAGGTTGCAATTTGCGGCATGCCCCAAGTACCGCATCATCAGAAGCTAGGCAAGCTTCCAGTCTTCAGTGCACACACATTTAATTAGGCATGCTGTTCACCAATCTATTGCGGCAACCCCAAACCGATCCATGGATGCTTGAACGCTCAATCTGACCCCTTGGCCTTGTCGCCGAAGTGCTTCCTGCGCTCAACGTTGGATCTGTACACTGGTGGCTGATTCTACGCTGGAAGGCCTCATGAGACGGCTGCCTGTGCCTGCGGCCTGTAGACTGAAGTTCAGCTTAGGGACAGCTGCCATCTTAAATTTCTCTCACTTCAAGTGATTACAAGGATCAAATTTCTCTCACACTCAGTCCAAGTAGATTTCTCTCAACTTCAGTCCAACTCCCGCGGTTATGGAAGCCAACCGAAAGTGCTGTGAAACGCTAGCATGAGGGTGAAAGGTATAAGGAAAGGCGACCATGAACACTTAAACCGAGCTCGCATGACCGGTGGTGGTGCATCACTAGCGCGCTGTACCTTGCCCACTATCGCCTTTTAGTCACCATCCTGTCGACCAATATTCCGACACTTACCCCTGAGGCGCACCTGCACTGTTCGATGGCGTTCGCTCACCCCGGCTGGCATGCACATACGAACATCCCGCGATTCAACAGGGGAAGGCGCAGTGTTCGGATAGCGGCCAGCGCCTCGGTATCCGCGGATGGCAAGCCGCAGCAGGAGTTCCAATTGTCACCGTACTTGTCTGGGCGTGTCAACAAGAACCGCGTGGACGAAGGTGATATGTCACCTAGGCAGGGCGCAGTGCATGCAAAATCCTGGATGATCCCTAACCGCGGAAGGGTTTCTAACTTTTTGCTCGCAGATGATATTCTTGAACCCAAGCACCTCAGAAATTTTCTGACTCCAAGGTGCGTTGCTGTGGCAGCATGATACGCCCAGCAAATCTGCCCTCTGAGTCAATCTTGCTCACGTCCTACCTCAGTCCTTGCTCAGTCCTACCTACCTTGCTCATGCCTTCACCTATCTCATGCCCTTGCACTTTTACCACTGCTGTTCAGGGACAGCCCATACGTTGTGGATAATAACCGTGGCGGCGGCTTCGGTGAGTCTGTGCCTGAACATGCCTTGGGGGCAAAGCCCACATCACCTCGAACCAGACCCTCATGTCTCTGGTTAAGCATGTCCTGGGCATGCACACGTATTTGTTAGGCCATGCCATTGCTGGGCATGTTATTGACCATACCACAGAGCAAGGAAAAATGCAATGCACTCATTGGCCAACCTGCGCCACATTACATTTTCTCATGCTCCCGATCACAGTAGTGCGGCTTCTGTCTCATGGTCTTCCCGCGATTACAATTTTATGTGAAGCAGCATATAGCCATAGCCTGCCTCCCTGACTGACTGACTGACATGGTTGCAGTGGGCGACCGGGACAGAGTGCGGCTGCACACGGTCGAGTATGAGTCATCAGACTCAGCAGGTAAACCCTGGGGTGGAACAGGGACGCATTGCCTCAGCAGGCAAGCAGTGCTGGAACAGTGAGGACTGTCTGGTAATGATCTACACTGCCAGGTTGAAACTGGGCAAACTCCATCTGCCCAGGAGGACACTCAGCATCACACGACTCGAGTTCTGTTGACTCTGAGTAACTGCTCAGAATCAACGCTACTCAAGCACCGTGCACCTTTAGGGTCAACGGTACCTCAGAACGTCGCAGCTGACGTTTTGGTATTTTCATCAAATCCAGAGTCCTCTGTTGCATTTCTCAAAAGCCATGGACAAAGAGTATTGCAGTCAGGCGGTCTTGGTTTAGATGTTAGATGTTGCTGCCCTGAAGACTGCTGGTGGCTTTCACTGCTTGCACTGCAGGGGCCTTCTGTGCCGATGGCGTGGCCAATGGCGGCGACGAGGACTCGTGCATCCTGCTGCCTGAGTGGGCCATCCGGGGCGGGCCGCGCAGGGTTGTGTACCACGACCCTAAGCAGGCAAGCCTATGCACGTGCTCACATCCAAACCTATGCACAACATCACTGCTCATGTGCTGGCTGGCCAGATTTATGGCCTCCTTGGAACCAAATCGGGTGGAAGTCCTGTGCATGGCGTCCACATGTTCCATAGGCACCTACATGCATGTGATTCAGGCGCTACTGATGCGAACGTTAGACGTTGTGGCTGCCGTTGTTAGACGTTGTGACTGGTTTCCTTCTCCTTCCACTTGCACAGGCCATGTCATTTGAAGACAGCTAGTCTGCATAGCAGGCAGCAGGCAGACTGCGCTTCCTGCCCCGCTGCTGTGACCTTCAATCCCACCGAGTGTCGCACTGGTCCATCCGTGGCTGCACAAGCCTGTATGTGCTTGCAGGGAGTCATTACCTGACATGAGATTGCATGGAGAGACTGTCGCTCTGTGCTGTAATGGGTGTCACGAGCGGCTCGTGCAATGCAGGTGTGCGCTGCCGTGGTGACGTGTGGCGGCCTGTGCCCGGGGCTCAATGACGTGGTGCAGAACATCGTGTACACGCTGAGAGACTACGGGGTGCCCGAGGACAACATCCTGGGAATACGGTGAGCCTGCAGGGAGGAGCAGACCAGGGCAGCGCCACATGCTGGGCTGGATGAGGTTCGGTACAATGGGCACGGTGGCACTGCCGTTCTGTATCACCCAGTGGATACAGGACCACGAGCCGTCGATGGTCGCAGCAATTGGTTCTGTCAAATTCCTGCACACAACAGTCACACCAGGCCATGGGCTGTGAGGCCCTTGTCCACATGGAGTGCCCTGCTGCTTGTGGGGTGCAGGTACGGTCTGCGCGGTTTCTACGGTCGCGACGCCAAACCCATCACCCTCACCTCCTCCCTGGTTGAGGGGATCCACCTCAAGGGAGGGACCATGCTGGTGAGTGGCCGCACAGCCGCACAGGCGTGCAGGGCACCGGTGACGTTATGAGACTCATGTGCTTTTTTCAAATGATTCTAGAGAAACAGGGCGCAGTGAGCTTTGAGAGCCGTTCTGAGTGCGGGTCATCTGGCCAGCAAAGAAGGTCTGCTGGCAAGGTTAGACATGAGGCAGTGGGCGCATACCTACTGCTGATCTGGCATGTTGCTGTCTTGCCGCACCCACGCATGGTCGTGCATGTGTCACCCACGCATGGTCCTGCATGCGTGCCCTGCGCAGGGCACGAGCCGCGGTGGTGCCAACGTCAAAGAGATCGTCAAGCGCATCGACCTCTGGGGCCTCAACATGGTGTTCGTCATCGGGGGCAATGGGGGCAACGCAGCGGCGCATTCAATCGCAGAGGAGTGCGAGGCACAAGGTGGGGCTGCAGGAAGCATGGGCTGCAGCAGACGCCACGGGTGTGCGTTGGTGGTATTTAAACCAGCATGCTGCATGCCTTGCGCTGTTTCAAGTAGCTAGCTATCTTCTGTTTCTGGTATACTTTTGAGTGCATGCCCCTCCTGCCGTGCGTCGCAGGCGTGGTGTGCAGTGTGATTGGCGTGCCTAAGAGCATAGACAACGACATCCTGCTGGTGAGAGTCAGGACGGGGCCAGGGCAGAAGGCAGGGTCAGGGGTGCTTGTGGGGTGGGAGTGACCTCTGGTTACGACACCTCACATGAACCAGATTACACTTGATATTGCCTGTTAGGCTTGACAATATCGGCTTACCTCATTTCCCAGTTGAGGTCATTGACAAGGGGTGCAGGAATCAATGCTGATGAGAGCTTTCTGGAGGGCATTAGGCTAGGAAGTTAGGCCTGAGGAATGAGAAGCGATGCCACGCCTGGGTGAGGTGTGTAGCAGTAGTGTGTCTTGCAGATCACACGCCGCAAGGGAAAAAAAGAGTGATGCCTTTTTGACTCATGCCTGCTTTCAAAAAAACCCACGCCTGCATGCCCGCTTATCCCGGACTCTGATTGGGCCAACTCTGCTTGTGCGCTCCAGCCTCCCATGTTGCCCACTGTTTCTGTTCCGCAGATTGACCGTTGCTTCGGGTTTGAAACGGCTGTTGAGGAGGCTCAGCGCGCACTGATGGCGGCCAAGGTTGAGGCCAGCAGCGCCCGCAACGGGCTGGGGCTGGTCAAGCTCATGGGCAGACAGTCGGGCTTCATCGCCATGCAGGCATCCATGGCCTCCGGTGAGCCAACACTGGAGGGTGTCAGACATGTTACAGGGGGTCAACAGGGTGGGTCATCCGACCTGCATGGTTCATGCTGGGGGTGTTCTACAAGGGTGTTCCACAAACAGTCACGGCACCCATGCGGAAGTCAACAGGGTCGTTCGTCCGGGTGCACCCGCCACACCCATGACGCCAGGGATGCTTCCCTCAAAGGGTGGCCGGCTCCTGGTCAAGTGAGCTCAGCACTGGTACATTCTTGCGCTCTGTGCTTCTTTGCACCAGTGGTTGACGTGCGCGTGGCCCCCCTTGCGCCGTGTGTAGGCGTGGTGGATGCCTGCCTCATCCCCGAGGTGCCCTTTAACCTGGAGAAACTGGCGGAGCACGTGGCCAACTGCTTTACAAGCAAGGGGCATGCGGTTGTGTGCGTGGCTGAGGGGGCGGGGCAGGTGGGCAGGGAGGGGGTGCCAGCAAGGTGCTGTTACTGTTATTGTTGTTTAAATGGCCTTCAGTCTGGGGAGACTGCTCAGCCGAGGCCAGGGCGGAGGGGAATCAATCAATCAAGGTGTGGGTTGCGTTCAGTCAGTGGCATGAGTGTTGGGACTGAACCATGTGGCAGCAGGCAGTCACTTGACAGTTAGGCTTGCTGCGGGGTGCTTCCCACCAACAATCAGGCATGCACACCTCAGATGACATGTGGGTGAGGCTCATGCAGCAAGGGCAAGCTGCGTGAGCTGGTCAGCGCAGGAGTGCACCTGCGTCTCAGCCATCTAGACTCTGATGCTTGTGGCAAGGCTGCTTTCACAATCGCGCCGTTAGAGGAAGAATAGATTTGGTGTGGGCCTGCTTCGGCAAACGGGATCATCCGGGATCAAGCTTGACAGGTCCGCTGTGGGCGGTTGTCGGCTGCAGGACATCCTGGCTGGCGATGGCAAGGGCGGCTGCGATGCAAGCGGCAACCCCATTCTCCAGGACATCGGGCCCTACCTCAAGGCAGAGCTCAGAAAGTACTTCAAGGCACGTGCTGCTCTGGGAAAGGGTGGTGGGAAAGGTGCCCGGTGGTGGCAGACACCTGTGCACTGCTTTTGGTGTTGATCAAGCGGCACAAGTGATCAAAAACAAAGCATGGTCAATATGCACATATCTTTACGGAGATTTATGGGTGCGTTTGCTTTGTGCATGTGCCTGTGGTCATGCGTGTCATTCTGACACAGCCTTAGTGTGCATGCATGTGCTGTTGTGCGCACACAGGGTGATTGTGACGCCAAGTACATCGACCCCACCTACATGATTCGGGCCATCCCAACCACCTCCAACGACCGGGTCTACTGCAAGGTGCTCGGACAGGGGGCCGTGCACGCGGCCTTTGCAGGTGAGGGCAGTCTGCAGTACGGAGAGGGCAACAGAGGAAAACAGAGAGGATCAAAAGAGAGGAAAAAGGAGAAGTAAGAGGAAAGTTGGGGGGACGGGATGATGCCATGTGCGGACCTGTGGAACGGGCTGATGTCGTGCTACACCAAGGCTTTAAGGTGGTTTGCAACTTTACTTGGTCCATGTGGCATGGCAAGTGGAGTGGCTTCTTGTTGGTTTGTCCCAAAGTGGGAATAGCTTTTCATGGCTGGTGCCATTCCTGAGTGGTGGCTGCATCCCTGATTAGGAGGTCAGTGGTGCGCCTGGACATGGCCATGCGCCCCTGTGCAGCAGGCTGTGCTTGTGCACTGCAAGATGGTGCGCTTGTTGTCGTGTGGGCTCTGCAAATGCTCTGGCCTGGAGTTTGCACAAGGTTGGCCTTACTGCTTGATGCTCATCACGCCACACTCTCTGGTGCTGTGTGTGTGTTGCAGGGTACACCGACACCACCGTCGGTCTCGTGAACACGCACTACGTGCTGCTTCCCATCCCCACCATCATCCAGGCACCACGCAAAGTCAACCCCAACGGCCGGCGCTGGAACCGCCTCATAGCAGCCACCAACCAACCTGCCGACATGTAGGACTGCTGCAACACTTTCGCCGCCATTTAGTCTTGCAAGAGGTGCTTTGGTACAGCCTTGTGAGCATTTACTTGCGTGAAGCCACTTGATGGCAGCTCAGTTGCCGTGGGACAGTTCATCATGTTAGGCTAACGGCACCCACTTGCATGGACTCCAAGTTTATTTTGTCAAGAGTCGTCACCGGTCGCCTGATTGAGAAGAAGTGCCTGAACGCCGCTTGCTGGTGAACAAACATTTTGGCTTTTCTTAAAATGGTATTTGCCAAGCTATTCCTCTTTTTTTTTGTTGGGTGTTAACAGTTGTGTTTGCGTCGTGACAATTTCTTCTCGAGTGCTTGCTTCTTCCTTGCCATCAAACTCAAGCGTTAGGTATTGTGGACCTTGTTAAACGGGAACGTGAGAAGGCACCGGTCGTTTTCTGCATAGGGGGCTTGAATCTGGCGCAACTGTGAAGCGAAGCACACCGAACACTGCATACTACGTACACACAATACGTGATACGTACAGAGTCAGACAAATTCACTGCCAAAGTGAATGGCGTAAATGTCAGTCGCATGTGTGCGGGGCTTGCATCATAAAACGTGTAACTGTGGCTGCAACCGCTGGTCTCTCAACCCATTGCCTGCCTGGCTAGACTCCGGGCTAGGTCGCTCACAAATCTAGTGCTTTGAAATAGCGTTCTAGTGCTTTGAAAAATCTGTGTCGCGTGCCGGGGAATGCATTAGCAGCATGCCAAGCGGGGAGCATTTCGTTGCTGCTGTGCTGCCACTGCCACCGCAGCCAGCCACCAGGGCTGAACAGAGGAGTGTCGAGGGAGCAGTCACTGGCAGGCCGGAGCCGCGCTGCTGTGTCAGCTGCAGGGCAGATGCAAAGGCATGAGAAGGCGCGTCAGCTGCAAGCGTGTCAAGGCATGGAACTAAGGGTCTGTTATGCAAGACCAAGCAGTCAGGCTGACTTGTATGCAGGTTGACATTGAACAAACGACCAACAGTCCATTGACAGTGGCCCTGATCATCCTTACTGCCCACAGTCGCCTGTCACCAACTGAGCAAGCAGCTCACTGAATCGACCAGTTTGATACAAGTGCACCAAACTTCGCCCAATCGCTGGCACAGCATGCATCCGGCAGTACACTGCGTTCGTACCATCAAACTGTGCTCAGATGGCATAGATCTTCATGTGCCCTGGATAGCAGTCAGCAACATTCTTCGCAGCATCTAATCTCAGCACCTTCACCTCAACTGGTGCCCACTTGGAGCCTCACTAACCTGCTGCTTGCGTGCCTTGTCTCTCTCCAAGTTTATTCCTTTTCCCGCTCGCGGGCGCGCTGCCTTGCACGCTCCCTGCTTGCAGGAAATAAGCCAAACTCCAGTGAAAGCAACACGTCCTCGCACTCGAGCAGTGCAACTACGTCCATCTGACCTTGCACCAAGCTGACCTGTTCAGATATCAGTGGCAACTGGCAAGCAGCTAGCCAGTGACAACAATTCGCACCTTTCCCCTCTGCTCCTGCGCAGTTCCCGCTCTCGGCGCTCCCGCTCCTGTCTGTGAGCACGGGCAACCTGGAAGCAAAGTGTCAGCAGTGCATCTGTGCCACAAATCGCCGAGCTGAGACAAAGCACACGGGCAACCCACAGTCGCACCAGCTGCCTCACCTTGATAGTAGCCCCTGCCGCGGTTGTCTGGCCGCCTTTGACGCGAGCGGCTGCGGCGCCCGCATAGCGCAGAAAAGCACAACAGCGTGCCTTGAAACCACGGCAGACAACTTGCACATCAGGCATAATTCAAGTATCTCTGAAACCCAGAGCACTGAGCACCAAGCATGTGCTGAACCTGCTCTGGAGCAGGTCAATACGTACGACTGGATGCTGACCAAATGCAGACACACACTTCATCAGTACGAACAAGACATCCACCTGGTGGTCCATCCCAAACCAACAAGTTCCAATCAGCTACAAGGTTGGCCGGCTGACCCCCACATTCACCACCAATGGTCCCAAATGCTCACCCGCCTGTCCCTCCTGGCTGGACAGGAAAAGGTATTCGTGATTGGAATGATTACATACAATTAGTAAGCCGGAGTATTGATAGAACAGCACACAAGACAACGCAAAAGGCAAACAAGGTCTGAGCCTTGAACTTACAAGCCAGCCTGATCAAACACTACTATGTAACCTGAAATGCAACACACTTGAGACGAGAACAGACAACTAACGAAGTAAGCCAGCCAGGAGCACCGCGGCCGCTGACAGACGCCCCATGCCATCACACCCAGCTGCACTAAGGTCCTGACATTGAACTGTGCAGTGGTTGACCTCACCTTGTCGGCAGTTGTACACAGCTTGAAATACCCTGCATGGCAGCAGCAGCCGCAGCAGGCAAGGCAACAAACAAGGCACACGGCAAGCAGAACCCAAGGTTTGTTCAGAGCGCCCCTCCTCGCGCTCTGAGGTCTGCCACATCCCCTGTTAAGGCAGTCCCAAAACCTGAGTAACTTTGTGTGTTTCCTGTTTTACCACTATTCAAGCCCCTTTCCCCCCACAGTTTGAACCTCTTGCCCATTGTTTTGATGTTTCCCCCACTGTCTAAGCCCCTGCTCCCCCTACAGTTTGTACTTGCATCCTTTGCCCACTGTTCTGATGTTTCCCTCACTGTTCAAGCCCCTTTTCCCCCTACAGTTTGTACTTGACTCATTTCCCCATTGTTCTGATGTGTCTGCCACTGTTCAAGCCCCCTTTCCCCCTACAGTTTGTAGTTGAAACCTTTGCCCACTGTTCTGATGTTTCCCCCACTGTTCAAGACCCTTTCCCCCTACAGTTTGTATTTGAAACTTCCCCCACTGTTCAAGACCCTTTCCCCCTACAGTTTGTATTTGAAACCTTTGCCCATTGTTCTGATGTTTCCCCCACTGTTCAAGCCCCTTTTCCCCCTACAGTTTGTACTTGACTCATTTCCCCATTGTTCTGATGTGTCCGCCACTGTTCAAGCCCCTTTTCCCCCTACAGTTTGTAGTTGAAACCTTTGCCCACTGTTCTGAAGTTTTCACCACCGTTCAAGGCCCTTTACCCCTACAGTTTGTAGTTGAAACTTCCCCCACTGTTCAAGACCCTTTCCCCCTACAGTTTGTATTTGAAACCTTTGCCCC
>QAXH01005743.1:14397-35440 GCA_004335635.1 Chloromonas sp. AAM2
CCCTTTCCCCCTACAGTTTGTATTTGAAACCTTTGCCCACTGTTCTGATGTTTCCCCCACTGTCCAAGCCCCTTTTCCCCCTACAGTTTGTACTTGACTCATTTCCCCATTGTTCTGATGTGCCCCCCACTGTTCAAGGCCCTTTCCCCCTACAGTTTGTATTTGAAACCTTTGCCCACTGTTCTGATGTTTCCCCCACTGTTCAAGACCGTTTCCCCCTACAGTTTGTATTTGAAACCTTTGCCCACTGTTCTGATGTGTCCCCCACTGTTCAAGGCCCTTTCCCCCTACAGTTTGTATTTGAAACCTTTGCCCATTGTTCTGAAGTTTTCACCACTGTTCAAGGCCGTTTCCCCCTACAGTTTGTATTTGAAACCTTTGCCCACTGTTCTGATGTTTCCCCCACTGTTCAAGCCCCTTTTCCCCCTACAGTTTGTATTTGAAACCTTTGCCCATTGTTTGAATGCGTCGCCAGTATTGACATCCCGTCTTCCCACCACTTAAGCTCCTTATGCCCACTACTATATTCCTTTTCCACCGCTCAAACTCTTCTCCCTTTGTTCAACTGTCATTTCGAAGCTGCCAGGGCCCTTCCTCATCTGATCTTGCACTGACGGCAGCCACTGATGCCCATCAAATGCAGTCGATGTGACCGGGGCAAGTGGAGGCCATCTCCCATATTCCCGCTCGTCCAGGCAGCCCCAGTGGCCGGACGAACCTGTCCATGCACTGCTGCTCTGTAGCTGGCAGCTGCAACCGTGGCTGATCCTGCTGCGCTGCCACTGGCCGCCACTGCCACTGCCGCCACTGCTGCCTCAGCTGCACTGAGACCAGCTGCTGCTGGTGCTCCTGCTGAAGGTCCTGCAGCTCCTGCTGCTGCAGCCCACGCAGCTCGTCCCGCAGCGACTGCTGATACTCCTCGGCCTCGTATGCTTCCAGCGCCTGCTCCAGATCAGCCTGATCTGACCGGTGCTGCTGAAGCAGCAAAGCCAGCGCCAGCCGCTGCTCCCGCTGCAAACCCGCAAGCTGCTGACCGATGGACATCACCTGCTGCGCCTGCTGGTCCTGCGCCAGCGGCTGCTGGAACAGGTCCTCCCAGCGCTGCAGCTGGGCATCACGCTGGCCAAGCGCTGTTGCGTGGTCCAGAGACGTCACCACCAGCTGTGCCTCCCGCTGGCAGTGCTCCTCCTGCAGCCGGGCCAACTCAGTCCGGGTCTGCTGGTGTCCAGCCTCCTCCTGGGCCAGTTGATCATGCTGCTGGACCAGTGCATCATGGTACTCAGCCAGCAAGTCCAGTGCCTGCTGATGCTTAGCTTCATGCTTCACCAGTGTCTGCTGGTACAGGGCCAGCTCGTCCAGCACCTGCTGATGCTCCTCCTGCACCTCAGCCAGGGCCTGGCCCATTGCTGAGCACTGCTGCTGCAGCTCACAGTCGCGCATTGCCAGCTCGGCCAGCACACGCTTGTGCATGTACGCTTGCTGCACAAGCATTTCCCAGTGCTCAGCGGCAGCTGCTTCTGCTACTGACACACGCTGGGCCAGTGCGGCTTCCCGTTCTGCACCTGCTGTCAGTGCAGCCTGAAGCTGAGCTGCTGCTGCCTCTGCGGCTGCCAGGCGCTGCAGTGTCTCGGCCTGTACAGACTGCATCAGACAAGCAAGGTAGCAAATCAAGACATTGGACTCCATGCACGCAGGCATCAGAAGCAATTGAAGGCACTGCTGGTCGCACGTTCTAGCTGTAGCGCCACGAACAACACGCGAGTTCCCTACCAGCCGAACTGCTACTTAGCAGCTCATGCTGAGCTTTGGGAGCTTTTAATCAACACTGCCGAGCTTCTGAGCTTTTGCACTCATTTTTGGGCCACACCCAACCATACTTGTTACCCGCTACAGCCATGTTGTACCTGTTGCACCGATGCAGCCTTGTCCGGACGAGCCAGGCAACCAGGCTGGGGCCAGGCGACACCCTCAACATACGGATCCATGCTCTGCGGCCGAAGACAAAGAACAAGGAAAATCAAGTGTTTAAAATCGGGAAGCCGAGACGAAGGCCGCTTGCAGTCGTGGCGCAAGCAGCCTGCACAGCTGCTGAGGCCCAGGCTCTCACCGGCTTAAAAGCCGGGTTGTCAAAAGTCCTCCAGGGCTGGTCCTGCGAAGGGACAGCGTGTCCCTTGGTGGTCTGGGCTGAGGCTGGTGCTGCTAGCCTGAGCTGAGGCTGAGGCTGAGGCTGAGGCTGGGGCTGAGGCTGAGGCTGGGGCTGAGGCTGAGGCTGAGGTTGTGGCTGTGGCTGGGCTGTGCGACTGTGGCTGGGCTGGATTGTGCGATAGAAGCTGGGCTGGGCTGTGCGATTGTGGCTGGGCATGACACCCTGTGCCTTTCGGACAGCTGCAAATGCCATCTGGAACAGTAGTTGAGAACTGAAGGTAGAGTGATTGCAAGTAAACACACAGAGACCAGGTGAACCGGTGTTTGGTTCATCGAGTTTGGCAAAGCTGTCGGCATTTATGCCTTCAAGCCGCACGTTTCGCCGGACCTTTTTGTCAGGGATCGGGATGCTCTTCTACCTCCTCCTGTCTCTCAGACGGATTGGTTGTGGCATGTCTATGTATCGCACCGGCCTCGCTTGGCCAACGGGACACAGGCATGTCGGCATGATCGACAGCACCAAGTGGTGCAACTGCTTTTTCCTGCAGCTGCATGTGGTCCTGCCATGTACTCCGTCCTGCCATGTACTCCGGTTTGGCCGATCTGCTGATTTCTACTTGTTGTAGGGGCTGGCTGGGCCGCTACGCACTGTCCATTTGGAATGGCCATGCACATGCGCACGCTGATACGGTGCACATTGAGCTGTGGCTTTGCAGCAGCTGTGCAGCGCGTGTACGTGTCTTTGCAGCAGTTGTGCAGCAGTCAAGCTGACACAGCTCATGCCCAGTATTGGTGGTTAACAGACCCACCATTTTTTTTTTATGGGGTGCAATTTCCCTTGCAGTTAAACCCTATAAGCTGATCGGATACTGAGAAGATCGGAAACAGGGCATGCCACTGTATAGATGACATGGACAACTGATCATTCATTCACAACTGAGGCCCTTTGCGTCATTGGTGGTCAACAGACTCGCCATGGGCTGCGATTCCCCTTACAGCTAAGGTCACTAGGCCGCTCGGATATACAGCCGTTCGGCACTGTATACTCGATATGAACAGCAAGCAAGTAAGCAGGCAAGCAACAAGCGCAGCAAAGTTGATGTTTGCGTTTGATGTGCTTCATGGTGTGCACTCCCTTGTAAACAAGCAAGCGCGCACCTAGCTGAGTTCCCAGTTGTAAGCACGCACCAGTCCGGCACAGTCCTCACAGTGAGTGTCCTAAACATCAAAGCTCAAACCACTGATGGCAGACTCTGATGATAAGCGCCCAGCCCTGCTCAAAAGGTACCGTTTCTTCTCTAGCCCTAGTAGACTTCTCTAGGTTCTAGGTCCAGAACTGATACTCTTCGCAGACACAGAACAAATACCCCACGTTTGTCTCTACGTCCTGTCCAAGATTTGTTTATAAGAATGTTCCGAATAGTGTATGGAAATATGGAGGTGGGGCATACAATGAATGCAATCTGTACGCCCAAGTCACGTTGGCGATTACTGGCCACTAGTACAGGTAGTTGTTAGTGCCGGGCCGTGACCGGTTCACGCATCACAGCAGCTCGTCAGGGGGTGTGTGCACAGGCAAGGGCGAGTCCTTGTCACTACCTTCATCACCCTGCACATCTAAGCCCTCAAACAGCTGGTTGCCGCGCCAGTGCTCCACTTGCCCAACCACCGCAGCCTGTTCACCAAGGCAGGTTTCTGCGTCGGTCTGTAGTGTTACCTGCTGACCAGGCCAGCTCTGCAGCTGCATGCCGCCAACCTCGGCAGTCAGTGGCACTTGTGGTGCGGCCACTGTTCCGCTCAAACTGTCCCGGGCCCCCTCTTCCTTTGTCTCGCTATGTTGTGGCCTCTGCTCCCCTTTTTCCGCCTGCTGTGAGGTTGACTTGTGCAAACTACCGTCTTCCACAGAATCTTGCCCTGCATTGATCTCACGTGCAGAGTCTGGCGCGCTCATCACAGGTGATGTGTGCGTCAAAGCTGAACCTAGGCCGTTGACTGCTGCAGTACTGGGTGTGTGACTTGCATGAGGGAACGACAAACCCGCCCCAACTGGGCTTGACTGTGTTGACTGTTCCTCTGTTGAGAGCTGTGCCTGGTCAACAGCTGTGCCCGAGTCTGCAGCACCTGGCAACGAACCTATTGCATGAGCTGACACGCCTTGATCATAGAAGTGTGAGGACCCTGGTACAGAGTTCGCTGTGCCATGTTGCTGACTGGCTCCTGTCCCATGTATCATTCCTGGACCTGGCCCTGTCACCGCCTGCCCTGCGCCCGCCCCCTGCTGCCCGGTGCCTGCCCCGTGCAGTGCCGTCTCCGCAGAAGAGTTAGCCGAGGGTCCTTGTGCAAAGCCCCATGTGAGGGCGAGCTGCCTGGCCTCCTCCGCCTCCATCTCCATCTCCTGCCTGGTCACCTCCGGCACCTCCGCCTGTGGGTGAGCTGCCCTGGCCCTGGCCCCGCCAACCAGTAGTTCATACCGTGCCAATGCAGCGGCCCGCCTCAGGTGCGGCTCCTCTTCCCGTAACTCCAACACCCGCGCCTGTGCTGCCTGCGCTGCAGCCTGCTGCTGCTCCACAGCTGACTGCGCCTGCTGCAGCTGCGCCTGCAGGGCAAGCAGCTGTTGGGAAGCTGTCTTGAGAGCGGTGTGCAGCCGTGCAGCCTCGCGGAAGTCCCGGCGGCCTGCAGCCGCGTCCTTGGCAGCCTCCAGCGGTTGCATCGCTGCAGTGGCAGCGGCCACGGCCTGCTGGAGCTGGGCTGACTGGGCGAGCGCGCGGCCTGCTTGCGCCTCACACGTCGTCACCTGCGCTTCGGACTCTGTCAAACGCCTGCATGAGCACGCAGCATGACAAGATCGCGACAGCATCAGTATCAAATTCGTGTCAGACGAACAAGAAAGTGTCTTACCATTAAGTTGGACTTAAAGCCTGGTGCATGCTTGAATTGAGTGAATGGCCAACTCGATGTACAGTATAAATGGGTCTACTGGGTGAAAGGGGTGAAAGCGCTCTCAAGCAAGTTTCAGATTGGTAGACTCAAGGGCTCAAATGTACTCTGAGCCATCAGCGCAGTATCGTTTGAGAGGGTTGAAAAGGCCCTGCAAACACTCCTAATAGCGTTGCGTCTCACCTGATCAGCTGCTGCAGCTGGTTGTTGGCATTATCTGCAGCCTCCTTGAGTGCGTCCCGCGCCGCTGCCGCCGCCCTGTCCGCTGCCACACCGGTCAGGATGCGCTCCGCCATGTCGCGCAGCTTCCGGGCAGCTTCAGCCAGCGCGTCCCCCTGGCTAGCCAGGGTCTGCCGTTGCGCCTCCTGTGCTGCCAGGCGCTCATTTGCAGACTGAGCAAGGGCCCGTGCCTGTGCAGCCAAGAGTGATGGAATGTGAGGCAAGCGTACACTGGCAACCCACAGCATGGGAAGACCTGGTTGGGTGCATCAAACCACATGCACCTTTGATTGACAAGGTGGAGGTAGATACAGCAAAGGAGAACAAGGCACAGGCGAGCGTGAACACTGTTTGAAAGTGCACAGGTGTGGAGGATTGGATCAGGTTGCAAGAAGCATTCAGTTGTCAATAGGAAGCCGTCAATAGCTAAACAAGCTGCACATCCTGCAAGGTCGCAAATATGAAACCGTTGTAGTGATGAACAGCGAGGTGCATCAAGTTTGGCGTTGGTGCGCAACCTAGAGCAGCTAAGGAGAAAATTGCTACACCAGTAACTGTTCATATGAAGCGCGCTGACAAGAGTCATGCTTGCCACACTTTAGCACTTGCATGTTACAAAGTGTCCTCGTTGTACACATTGTGCAGCTTCCTCAAATCGCGTTTGCCTGTGTCCTAGTCAGCACCATGCGACACTTGGCTGTCCTTACCTGAGCAGCTCGGCCGTCCAGCACCTGTTCCTGCTGCGACAGGAGCTGCTGCTGCTGGTGCAGCTGCTGCTGGGTGGCCAGGAGCTGCGCAGCTGCACTCTGTATCTGTGCGTCCGTGCGCTGCAGCTCTTCCTGGGCTGCGGCCAGGGCGGCCTCGCGCTCTGCCAGCTGAGCACGCAACTGGGACACCTCGGCCTGAACAGCACAGGGCTTTCAGGCATCGTTAATTGTTTGGCATCGTACAAATGATTGAAAAACCAACCACTGACCGATGGCCACTGTTGTGAATTTCCATGAAAAGTTGACTCAAATCAAAACCACAAATCCTCGAACACTCAAGTGAACACTGCTGTGAACAGAACAGAACAGAACAGGGCCATCTCCATCATCCCATGCACGCTCAGCATCGTCAAAACAAGGAGCCACTGAACAGCACACTGATGTGAAAGAAGGTAACAAACGTGACAAGCACACAGGCCGAGGTAACTCGAGTCAGGCTCGGCAGCACGTTTTGTCCGTGCACAAATTCACCATGCCACAGAGCAGTACTTGCCCACGTGTGCCTTGACACCACATGGCTTGCGCCTGCTGCTATGCAAGGCACCCGTGTTCTCACCTGCAGCGATTGGCACTGTGTGGCGGTGTGCGTGCGCTCGCGCTGCAGCGCGGCCGTGGCGGTCCTGACCTGCTGGTCCACCTCCTCCAGGGCCAGAGCCAGAGACCCCTTACGCTGTGCCAGTGCCATGCGCGCCTCGTCAACGGCACTGGCGGCGCTCGCCTGCAAGCACAACGATGTGAGAACTCCAAACCACCTGACACCATCCTCTCTTACATCTCTGCTACCACCATCTACCACCACCACCAATCCACCCTCCTGGTACGAACCCTTCATTACTTTTGAATGGTCACAATCCTTGGTCTTAATACTTCAACTTGCCTTAGCATGCATTGGGAAAACTGCCTGGTTGAGTTGCATGTGAGGGTTTGATGCAGCCGGGTGCAATCATAATCTTTTCTTGCAGGTTGTACGATGCTTGCGCACACCAGCCTTCAGGACCACTCTGAGAACAGGCGCTGCACAGCCACCATGCTTGTTATTCACATCTAGCCAAACCGGCAAGCACACCTTGGACACCTTCCCAACACCATCATGTCTGACGCCGAGCCATATGGCCTCCCACCCAGTTGCACCACTTTCAGTCTTCGCACCTGTGCAGCGCTTGATGTGGTTGCCTCTGCTTGTGCTGCGCTCTCCATCTTCTGAAGTAACTCAGAATGATTGGTATGCAGCCGCATCAGATAGTCAGCAACTGTGCTGCATGCGTCCGCCTGATGACACAGCACATGCATTATAGCAGGTAAGACGCAACGCACAAACCAAAGGTGAGCCCAACAAACTCGAGGATCTAGGCTGCGTAACACACAAGTGGATGTTGCTGGCATTGAGGGTGGCGATTGTTGATGTTGTTGTGCTGTTTGAAGACTTGAGTTGCAGAGCAAATTGGGAGCAGGGCAGTTCCAGCTTCTGATGATCGCTTCAGTGCGGCACGCCCTTGACTGGGCCAGGAGGTAACCTCATCAGGCTTTTTACGCCGTTACGATGATTGAAAGTCCGCTTTGAAATCTCCCTAATGGGATGCTTTTGGAAGGCATTCCGCGAGGTGACAACTACAGTTGTGACTAACAGCCGTTAACACGGTGGTGGGATTTCCGGTTACATGATTTGGAACTAATGATGCATCCGGGTGGACGAGTTAGTGGCCTAGCCCTGTCTTCATGTAAGACGCAACGAACAAAATGTCACAGCACCGTCATGCAACCATCTATAAGGCGGCTCGATGCATGCCTCAAAACATGGGGCGTGCGAAGAGCACGCTTATCCTTTTCCAACCTTGCCTCAGGGCAGCATGCCCCCTCCGACATACCCTGCTTTCTCAAGCGCCCCACAGCAACGCTCATACCCGCGGTCGGCCAAGGCCCACACCTTGCCTTACTCTCCCACCTGCATCGTCACCAGCGAGATCTGCTTTTTCCCCAGTGCCGCTGCGTGGTCCCTCAGCTGCTGCACGCCCTCGTTCAGTGCATCCCGCTGGCGAGCCAGTGCGCGCATCTGCAGAGCCAGCCACGGACAGGGTGCGGATTATGTCAGGTCGAATTAACAGATACATGTACAAAGCCCAAGAAAATGTCCCAGAACTGGCAAACATTTCTTTTTTCTCTCTCTCTCTCGCGCGCGTTCGAGTGCCAGCAGCCAGTCAGGATAAAGTCAGCTGCCTCCAGAGCGTCAGCTCGGAATGCCAGGATAGGTGGGACCGCACACGTGCCTGCTGCAAGAGCTCTTACGCCTGTCTGTCCACTTATATCAAGTTAGGCTCAAGGCCATGATAGTGCTGTCCCTGCCACCGCTTCTTTTCTGGAAAGCTGTACTCGATCAAGGCTTGAGGCTGTATTCGATCAAGCCATGCCTGGGTGCATGTGCCGTTTGGATGCTCTGTCTGCCACCGCTGGCTTGTTGAAAGGGATGATTATGTCGCACGTTTCTGTCTTGTGAGTGTTGAGTGCACCAGTTGCGTGCCTCACCTGCGCGTCCAGCCGCTCTGCCTCCTCAAAGTCCTCCCTGCCCACAGCCAGCGCCTGGGCCGCCTCCAGCTGCGCCGCCTGCGCACTGCTGGCAGACACCTGCTGCAGGGCCGCACGAGTACGCCTGCAGAAAAGCGCGTGAGAGGAGTGTGGCGTCGCATGGTATAGGTGTGTGTGCGTGTGGGTGTGGGTGTTTATGTCTGCATCGTCTCACAAGTGGAAACGAAAGAAACATCCACCACGCATCTGAGCAATAAGCATGTCTCGCCTGGCCATGGCTTGAAATCTGCCCAGTGCCTCCAGATAACATGTGATTCGCTTGTGGGGTTCATGGTACGTGTGAATGGGATGTTACGATAGTGCGCAAGAATGCAGGAATAGGCATTGGGTGGCTGCACGATGGAGCGAGCAGCTCTGTCTGCAGAGGGACAGACAACAAGGCAAGGCAGGCTGTGCAGCTGAGAACAAGCACATGGCCACTGGCTAGAGGGGAACAACATTTTAAGAGGAAAGTCTGAGTGGCCCGGGGTGGTCGACTGTACCAGCTGTACCAGGGTGGTCAACTGTACCACATGGGCGATTGTAACTTATGGTTACACTCACTCGTTTGCCAGTCCCTGCTGTGCAAGCACTTGTTGTGCTGCAGCTGCCAGCGCCTGCACCAGCTGAGCGGTGGCAACAGTGGCTGCGTGTTGGCAGGTGCTGATGGGGCCAGTGAGCTGCTCCAGGTACAGTACGAGGTCCTGCAAGGCAGTGATTGCAGCCAGGAAGGTGACAGAGGGTGACAGTGTAAGCAGACTCGAGTAAGAGTGACATGAGTTGTTGTGCCACAACCAACGTCAGCAGAACTGATGTCCAGCATCGGAATGCCAGCGGTTTGCAGCCAAACGATACAGTACTCGAGGCAATCGTCGCAATGAACGGGGCAAGGATCCATTGATCTTCCTGCTCACCTGCAAAGGGGCTTGAGTCCTGATCTGAAATGGTGGCGGTGCCTGCCCTGCGGGCTGGCTGCTGCCATTTGGTGTCGGTTGCTGTTGAATCTGCAGCAGCTGTTGCTGCTGCTGCTGCTGCTGCTGCTGCTGCCCTTGGGCTGTGAAGGAGTGGGTTTTGCTAGGCGTGCCCTTGAGGGTGAAGCCTGGCTGCCGGCCATCCAAGTCTGTGGACCCGTTGCGCAGGGGTGACTGTATCACGGATGAAGCCGTGCCCAAGCTGCCTGTGGATGCCTGTGGCTGGGTTTGCTGTGCATGTGGACTCGGCTGTGATGCCTGTTGCACCTGTTGCAGGTATGCGCGGCGCTGTGCTATCAGTGCCTGCAACTGGGCATCTGGTGATTGATCCTGCTGTCCACTGTCATCAACAGCTGCTGCATCTGCTCGAGATTGTTGTTGTTGTTGCTGCTGACTGACATATGCTGCGTGGTACTGAGGTCCGGGCATGGGCTGGCCCGGGATCACTGGGCTGACCTCAGGTGCACTGTCGTCTTCACCGACGCCATAGCCAACCTGCAGGGCACATGAATGGGCATAGGTAAGGCCGAGACTAACAAGCATACCATTCTTCCTCATCTTCACTGTCAAACGCATGCATCCATGTTGGAATGGTGCACAAGCTGTGAAAGTGTGACCTGGCCTACAAGCTACACCCACGTTGCTGGCCTCCTGGGTTTGCATGGTGCAAGGAGTGGTGTTCCAAAGCTCGCCTTCCTGGCATCTTCTCCTTCATTGTTTGCCCACGTCTATATCGTAAACTTTCCGCCGCAATGCCGTCCACTATGGTGGTGGTGAGCGCTGAGGTTGAACTCCCTGATTTTAAGCAGCCATGAACTGCAGTTGCAACAGCAACTCTCACCTTTTGGCCCGTTGTCTTCTTCTTAATGACCTTCTTGGCTGCCTGTCCTGCCAAGTCCTCCACGCTCATGCCTGCCTGTGCCGCCTGTGCAGCCGCCGCAGCTGCGGTCATGCCCGCTGACCACGCACTGCCGGACGGGCTCGCCAGGCTGCTGCTGCTGCTCACACGCCGGGCCAGGCTGAAGGACAAGCCTGCAAAGACAGGACCCAGCTTCAAACCAGAGTTGCAAATTGGGTTCCCTCCCCACGTGCTTGGCAGCCAAAACTGACTTTCGTGCCGTTGCCGCTGACTATCGTTCCAAGGGCATGCACACAGTCATAGACATGCATATGGCCGGTCTGTGTTCAGATGGGCAGTTATGCAGGCCATGTGTATGCAATGATGTAATGAAAAGCAGAATTCTGTCATGCCGGACAACTGCATGCCAGCCAATCACTCCAGCGGGTCTTGCCGTGCACACGATTTCTTGCACTTGCCTCTGCTCATCAATGATGATGTCCTGCTTTGCAGGGGTGGAGCATGTGCTGCCTCAGGCATGGCTGCTGAAGCCGTGCCGTTCAGACCAGGGAGTGCCTCCGGTGCAGCTTGAGATGGAGGGCGGCTGGAAGGGGAGGCGACGAACGAGGGAGTGGTGTATGCGGGTCGATGGATCAGCCAGGGTGCTGTATTGATACTGGCTGCCTGACCCGCCGTTTGGCCCTGCTGCTGCTGAGGTTGCTGCTGTTGTTCAGAGGCTGCGGCGCCTGTGCTGGGCTGATCTTGAATGTCTGCCTTGACCTCAAGCCCACTGCAGGACAAAACACGCAATATAACAACTTGGTGGCCACCTATTCATGCACATGCGACCGCTTCACAAATCTGCTGTGCACCATGCCTACCCCATGATGCCTACCTACGTCAGACCACCAGCAAAATTGCTGTGCTCTGCTTGCAACCGTCTATGAGCATATGGGTTCTGCTTGCCAGCAGCATTTGACATGCAGCCCTTCTGGGAACTTGCGAGTAATGTGAACGTGCACTTGTGTGTTGCCCAAACTGAAGCCCAAACAAGCCCGGTTGACCAAAGTCTGCCTGGACATCGAATGCTGAGTGTGGCCTGCACCGGTGAACACAATGTCGGGCTGCAGCGACATGCCACACCTGAACAAGTCCTCTGATACCCGTGCCTTGGGTTGGGCTGCGGGCACAGCCGCTGGTAATCCCACCAGGCTGGCTGCCACCTGCGACCCGTGTGTCTGTGACTCCGCCACTGGTGGCTGGGCCACAGGCACAGGTGCTGTCTGTGGGGCAAGGAAGGTAGCCTGTGCAGCCACTGCGGGTGTGTGAGTGGTAGGGGTGCCGGAGGTGGCGAACCCCTGCTGCCCCTTGGCCCCTAGGCCCCGAACAGATGGCTGTGAAGGCGTGATGGGGATGGCAGGGGGCTGGTATGTTGAGCGCCGCTGCGCCCGTGGGTATGAGTGGGTACTTGTCGATGCTGGCTGGGGTGTGTATGATGCACGGGCGAGGCCGGCTGAGGGCCGCTGCTGGACTGGCCGGCTGGCAGTGGACAGGGGCGGGGGGGTGAGGACTTGGTGGCGTCTGCTGGGCGCTGCAGCAACAGAGTTGGCCTTGGCTGCATACTTGGGGTTCTCTGCAAGTGGTACGTGGTATGTGCATGAGGCGCCGATCATGCAACACAATGTCATTACTTGTTGTGCACGTGACGTCCAGCGTCACAGTTTTGGCTGGTCCCTGGTTGGATCCAGGTGAATACTGAACTCCATGCAACAGCATGCGTGAGTACTGGGCCAGAGCGTGGGTGGTTTGCATGACCTGCCGTTTGTCATGACCTGCACGTGTGGGGTGGGCAGATGTGTAACAGGTACGCGTACCCACCCTGAGCTGGTGGAAGGGCAGCAGCCGCTCCAGCCATTATTCGCTCTGTTTGATTTTTGATCTCTTCCTCCAGCTCCTGAATTTGGCTGCGCGCATGGTCTCACAGTCAGTTCTTGGAGTGATGCCTCATTGGGTACAAACACAGTAAGGGATCCACCTTGACTTGAAATTGAAAGCTCCCTTTATGTATAGCCTCACGTTCATGTCCAGTGTAGCCGAGTACCAAACCACTCCACCAGCTAGACTGCAAGCTGTGTTCTGAGCCCCACAAATCATTTCAACAAATGGCAGAGGTTCAAAAGGTAGATGCACAATCGTATTGGCGCCTCCTACTGTTGCAATGCTGTAATTATAACCACAACAGGCAACACACACACACACACACACACACACACACACACACACACACACACACACACTTGCAAGTTGTACACATACTCACAATAGCCAGACCTCCTGCTCTGCTGCACCCATCTTGTTAACGGCCTCTCGCAGCTGTTGTGCTGCATTTGAAAGCTTGCAACGTTGAGTCAGAGGCTGGCAGGGCATTGCATTGACGGATGTTGCATGGAATGTTGGCTTACCCAATCTCTGTGCCACATTGACCAGTGGAAAAGCCTCCAAGTCGCTTGGAGGCAATCCACGCAGCCGCTGCAGCTGTTCCTGGCCTTGGGAAAGCAGTTCAAGGACGGACACCTGTCTAGCTGGTGTGCGTCTGGGGCCATTGGTGCTATTGGTGCTGGCTTTGGGACCAGCTGCCACCCCATTCGCAATCTGGCGTGCGACAGCCTTGGATTGCTCCTGCAGCTGCTTCAGCTGACGTTGCTGCTGCTCAATGGCCTGCCGCTCCTTCTCTTGTTGCTCCCTTTTCTTTTTTGTAAACGGGTTGCTGAATGTCGGAGCCATTGGCACTCTTGAGGCGTTCGTTATCGGCGCCGCATGATGGGCACAAAGGCAGCAAGCCATCGGAGGACTTGCTATCGAAGGGGCTTGGCCGTTGAATGCCGTTTAAAGTGTTGTGGGGGCTGGTACACCTCGGCGGTGCTCTCTGCACCCTTTGCAGCCTCGGTTTGTCAACAGTCCAAACCGAGACCACTCGCGATAATCAGCCACCCAGTCGTTATTCACAAGCGACTGGGCTTTTTAGCTCGAGCGTGACCGCAGCCCGACGGGCGCCCAGGCACTAGCAGGCACCCCGTTATGGGGGACCGACAGATAGTTACGCTGGAGATTGGATGGAATTCCATGCAGGTGGGAGCTGCTGGCCGTGCTGTGCTGATCTAAAATGCGATTAGGGTTCGTTGTTGCTTTGCTTGGGCGCGGGCCCTATGTCAACCTTGGTTTGGAACAGCACAATTGTCTTGAAAATGTTTTAGCCCGTTCTTGGCTGCAGAGTGGCATCAACAAGCTTATCCGGCTCCTGGAGGGCGAGCAAGAGGAACAATTCAACGCAGAACAGTACATGCACCTGTACACGTGGGTATTTTAAGTTTGCGTCATGCACGCAAAGTTCAGACCGGGACTTGCCCGTGAAATCAAGGGTGTGTACCTGTTCCAAGGATACCATGCCTCGCTCTCGCCATGCGCAGGACTATCTACAACATGTGCACACAGAAGCCACCGCATGACTACTCAGAGCAGCTGTATGCCAAGTACAAGGAGGCTTTCACCAACTACATAGCAGAAAGGGTCTTGCCCTCGTTGAGAGATCACCATGATGAGCTGCTGCTCAAGGAGCTTTACCAACGGTGGCAAAATCACAAGCTCATGGTTCGGTGGTTGTCTCGCTTCTTCAACTACCTTGACAGGTATAGCATGCCGTGCAGCCTGGTCTGCAGATCATGTTCGCTGATGCTTGCGATGGCTCAAAATCATGTTGCTGCCAACTCACTGATGCCATACGCACGTGCACTTGCAGGTACTATGTGCTGCGCCACACGCTGCCCACACTCAAGGACGTTGGTCTGATGTCTTTTCGAGGTGGGCATCACCAGAATGGCGGCGTAGGCTGCTGCATGCCCGTGCACAATATTATGACTTTGGCTAGTCGCCAAGCAGTTCACCTCGTTGCCGGTATAACATGTACCTGCCATGTCGGCCTGTGAGATTATTGCGTAGCTCCTGAGGTATGTTTTGCATGCCTTATGTGCTTGGTCAGCATATCAGGCACTCACATGCCATGCGACCTTTGCAGATCTAGTGTACCTTGAAATCAAACGCAAGGCTAAGGAGGCGCTGCTGCGCATGATTGAGAAGGAGCGTGATGGGGAGCTGGTGGACCGCGCACTGATCAAGAACATCCTGGGCATCTTCATTGAGGTAACTGCCAGGGTTTGCGTGCAACCACGGTCGTGTGGTAAATCACTGTACTTGTACCCAGCTTCATGCATGAGTTGTCATGCATGAGTTATGATCAGTTAATACCATCAAGTGTCCGTTGAGCCTATGCCGCTAGATGTCCGAATCCAGGAGCCAAGAGACGTTGAATCTGGTAGGAGAAAGTTCAAGCGGCTCGCCAACAGCCATCTGAAGTGTATTTTCCTCGCTGGCCATGGAGCCATCGCTTACTAATTTCAGTCAAAGCCATTCATTGTGCGTCATTGACATTCATTGATTCCCATTGAATCACTCTGTCACAAAGTGATATAACTACTGCTTCTCGATCATAGGATCTAGTTTTGGTATCTGAAGACTCTTGCATCAGCGATGCTGTGACACACCTGTCTGGATACTACTTTCAGCCAGCGTCTTGACGATCATGTGCATGTTTTCACTGACGCAGGTGGGCATGGGCAACATGGACAACTACGAGCGCGATTTTGAGGAGCATCTTCTCAACGACACCAACGCTTACTACAAGCGCAAGGCAGGCGCGTGGATTGAGCAGGACAGCTGCCCGGACTACATGCTCAAGGCAGAGGAGCACATCCGCCTGGAGGAGGAGAGGGTGGAGAGTTACCTGCATGCAAGCACCAAGGTGAATTTGTTTAGACAGAACAGGAGAGTTAGTCTGTACCTGGTGGAGCAGGAGATAAGTCCCGCCTGTGTCTTGCCACACAGGGAAGCTGCATGGTCACGCATGATGCACGCTTGTTTTGTCAAATTGGGTTACATGCATGCAGTAATGAATCGAGATGTGCGCTGGTTCCGGCTCCTTCAGCTGTGCCCGGCGTGGAGCACATTTGTCAATGTCACTGTGTCATTCGATCACGCCTGGCCATGAGCTGTTTGTATTTCGCATGTGTCACTCAATCCAGGTCAAGCTTTTAAAAGAGGTGGAGACAGAAGTGTTGGCCAACAAGCAAGCTGCCATTCTCACCAAGGAGCACTCGGGCTGTGCAGCGCTGCTCAGGGATGACAAGGTAAGAAGCTTCTGCAACTGCTAACAAGGACGCTGACAAGTTCGACTTCCTGCCTGCTGCACTTCTGCAGCTTGTCGCACTTCTGCAGCTTGTCAGGGGATTAAAAAGTGGCACGTGGCTGCATGCTTCGGCAGGCGGACGATTTGGCTCGCATGTACCGGTTGTTTCATCGCATCCCCAAGGGTTTGGACCCTGTAGCGGAGCTGTTCAAGCAGCACGTGGAGGCGGAGGGCAACAAGCTGGTCAAGGAGGTGACGGAAGAGGTGGAGAGCAAGAAGGACAAGGACGCAGGTGAGAAGTGCATGTGCCGTGTCGGTTATCAATCATTATGAAGCATATGGGTGTGGATCTGCATTGGAAAAAAATACCATGCTGGTAATAGCAAGTCGGTGCATCTCAGCTGGCCAGGCGCCTGCCTCACACAGGGTGTTTGCAACGGTAAGGAGAATTTTGCGTTGGAAGTGTTCTCATTGCATTTATGCTGTTGATGCAGGGTTTCAGTAGCCATGTGTTTGCAACATGCTGTTCTGTCCGCAGCCAAGGGCCCCACAAAGGACACTGGCACGCCCGCCGAGCAACAGTTTGTGCGGTCCGTTATCGAGCTTCACGACAAGTACCTGGCCTTCGTGTCCACGTGCTTCAACAATGCATCCCTGTTCCACAAGTCACTCAAGGTGCGATGCAGTTACTATGTATTGTAACTATGTATTGTATGTATTGTATGCAGTTACTATGTATTGTAAGCCATCGCCTAGCCCTGCATTTAGAGACTGTTCAGGTGTCGCGCAAGTATTGAGGCAGCTAATGAAACGTTTGCGTTCTTGCAGGCCTTCTGTTGGCGTGAGAGAACGTAAGCACGTGATAATGTTTGGAAATATTCATTGCAGGAGGCATTCGAGGCTTTCTGCAACAAGAACGTGGCCGGCAGCAGCAGCGCAGAGCTCATGGCGTCCTTCTGCGACAACCTGCTCAAGAAGGTGGGAGGGACAGAGGTCAAGGGCTCTGCTCTGGATTTGCAACATATCATGAAACGTTTCATTAAAAACCTCCGTCCTGCTCAGGCTCTGCAACGCAAGTAGCAGGTGCTGCTGACATCAAGCAAACCTAATGGCATTCGTATGCACAGCATGTGTCACCCTGCGGCTTGTCAGAGGATTGGCCCAGGCGCCATTCATTCATTAGTTTGCCGCATGATGCCACAGACGTCATCTCAGTTCGTGGACCTGTCGTGTGGTTGTCTCGCAGGGTGGCACTGAGAAGCTGTCCGACGAGGCCATTGAGGACACCCTGGACAAGGTGGTCAAGCTGCTCGCCTTCATCAGCGACAAGGACTTGTTTGCAGAATTCTACCGCAAGAAGCTCTCACGCCGACTTTTGCATGACAAGAGCAGCTCAGACGACCATGAACGGTCGATCCTGTCACGGCTCAAGCAGCAGTGTGGAGCGCAGTTCACATCCAAGGTACGGGACCTGATAGGGGCTCTGTACCAATGGGTTGAACAGTGGACAAGCGAAATGCAACACGTGGGGACGAATGTTAGCAACACCAATGTGCGCACAAACAGACCTCACCGCAAGCATGCACATGCAGCTCGCTGGCTGCAAACACAAGAGATGTGAGACACTGATTCTGACAGTGCTTGTGAGCCACTTTTTTTTGCACAGATGGAGGGCATGGTGACAGATTTGCAGCTTGCGCGCGACAAGCAGGCATCGTTCAACGAGTGGATGACACAGCAGAACAAGAACTTGCGCATTGATGTGTCTGTCACGGTAAGCCTGAATCCCAGCCAGAAGTAGACCCAACTCATCGGACTGGCGCGTGGGCAATGGCTGTTGGTTCAGATGCAATCCGGGCATAGAGCTGTGCAACTCGTCAACCGGACTGGCCCAGTGCATGCGTCATTTCTCACGCCTCATGCCTCTGCCATTCAACATTACCAGATGAGCTAGAATTCAACAGTATGTGAACTTGACCGTAGGAAAACATTGCTATGGCTGCATCACATTCAATTGGATTGCCAGTGGCATGACATGAGCTCGTGTGCGGTGTGTTGCCCAGGTTCTGACCACTGGGTTCTGGCCCACCTACAAGGCCACCGAGCTGGCCCTGCCCCAGGAGATGGTGGAGGGCGTGGAGCTGTTCAAGCAGTTCTACGAGGTGGACAACAAGCACAGGAAGCTCACGTGGATCTACTCGCTGGGCTCGTGCATGGTTAAAGGCAACTTCGACAGCAAGCCCATTGAGCTGCAGATGAGCACAATGCAAGCAGCCATCTGCCTGTTGTTCAACGATTCACAAGAGCTGACATACTCTGAGATCAGGGTAAGGCCTGAGAAAGGTTGAGTTGGCAGAGGCAACGCAGAATTGCACAAGAATCACAGGGCACGATGCAGGGTCAGAGATGGCTATCGAGGCCGTTGAAGAGTTGGCAGTGTAGTTCAATGATGAGGTGGCACTTCTTGCTGCGCCCGCTGCAGTCCATACGTCTATATTTGTTCTATCATTCAACATCTGCTTTTCCTCTTGCATTTGCTGTTTGCATTGCCTTGTGTTGATTACAATGTTGGTGTGTTCGTTTGTTCTGTTGCATTCAGGATCGTGTGAACCTCCAGGACGATGACGTCATCCGCCTGCTGCACTCGCTCAGCTGCGCCAAGTACAAGCTGCTGCTCAAGGAGCCAGCGGGCAAGAGCATCAACAAGACAGATTCCTTCAAGTGAGTGCGCGGGATGCTGTATGGCCAGGACAGCGATGAAGCAAAGCTATACCGGATGTAGCAGCGGGCTCGATGACACCAATTCAAAAGTGAGAGATTGGATTGAGTGTATGCGACCATAGGCTTTCCCAGTGTTATTTTAGGGGGAGATTGCATTAGTTCTAATTAGTTCCAAGTACGGTGGGAGGGAGCAGGTCTCCGAGCAGGGACTGATGGCTGTGATCAAGTATTGGGTCTGATGCTGTTCAATGCCTCTGCTGACAGGTGCAACAACAAGTTCACAGACCGCATGCGGCGAATCAAGATCCCTCTACCACCCGTGGATGAGAAGCGCAAGGTGGGTGAGGCTGCTGGGTATTGGCGAGGGCAGACAAGTCACAAGAACGTGATCGGCGTCTCTCTAATGCAGTTGCCACTCAGTAGCACTGTCAGTGGGGCGCATTGGCCCATTCTGAATGAACCTGTTTTGTTGGCAGCAGTTTGGCTCGTGCTTTGGCGAAGGACAAGGGAGCATATCTTGCAGCCAGTCATTGTTCTTCCACCAAGCAGACAGCAGGCAGCTTGGGAAGCGTCAAGCGTGCTGCCAAGTTCCTGTGCTTCTTATTTTGATCTTTCTTCTTCATTTTCTTGCGCTGCCCTATCAGGTGATTGAGGACGTGGACAAGGAGCGCAAGTACACCATTGACGCAGCCATTGTGCGCACGATGAAGAGCCGCAAGGTGTTGCAGCACCAGCAGCTGGTGATGGAGGTGGTGCAGCAACTGAGCCGCATGTTCAAGCCCGATTTTAAGCTCATCAAGAAGCGTATTGAGGACCTTGTGTCAAGAGAGTACTTGGAGAGGGACGCAGACAACCCACAACAGTTTAAGTATCTGGCCTAAGCAGTACCTGGACTGAGCACACGGGCTGGCATGGGTGCAGGCACAGTCAAGCAGGAGGACAAAGAGGATGGCAAAAGGGGTGGGTTTTCTGATTGTGCGGTGACAGAGGTGCCATGCGTCACGTGGCTACAAGCATCAGGGTGGCAACCTGAAGGTGGGCGCGATGCGTTGCATGTACCAGACAGGTGGCAAGGCCCTGCTGCCAGGCTCATGAGTGGTCCTCTCAGCCCGTGAAATCGTTTACATCGCATGTGACCGCTCTTGAACCAGGCCAAGGTCAAGGGCAGCGAATCCGGTTGTGTGTCTGTGCGTGTGCGTGTTTTGAGTGAGAGTTTATGGTGTAGCTGGAGCCTCTAGGGTTAGCAACGCACTTCTGGTTCAGCCAGGCTGGGCTATACCCTCAATGAACCGCCATGTCGACCTCTGTTCAGGGGCTGCATGATAAACACTTGCCGGGCGAGCCTTGCCAGTGTGCTGTTTGTAGTACAGCCCATGAAATGTGCCTGTCATCTGCATAAGGTGCTCCAACAGCGAGAGGCATGAGGGGTGTTGACCACCACTGTTACCTTGCCGGGCCCCTTCACATCCTTCACATGTACTAAGACAGGATACATTTTCTGAGCGTGCAAGGTTAGACAATTGTGACATGCCAACGAGGCTGGAGGCGCTGTCCACACATTACCTTATAACGTGGCATGCAATGACTCTGGCTTTGTAAGCGCAAGAGTTGCACTATTGTAGGGTGGCATGAACCGACGCCCTGGTCTGAGATGTGAGCCCGATATGCTCGCACATGTTTGCTGTCAACCTTAGAGAGACTGGGTGCTAAGGGATTTCTCTTTGAATCATAGCGACCGACGCCTGTGCTATATCATGCGTGTTGGGTATACGCACAATGCCGGCCAGTGGCATTTGTAAAGAATCAAGCAGGGTTGCCAGGGTTGAGTGCTTGCCAACAGTCCAACAGGTATGTGCAGCAAGTTGGCCGCACACTGTGCCCTGGCAGGGCACGCCGGCTGGTGGTTGGCACATTGATCAACAATGCACCAGGTAAAGGGGTGCACTCATGCCAACGCACCATACCGTTGGAAAAGCTGGCCGTACACGGGAAAAAAAGACAAAAGAAAAAAGATGTTTAAAAAAAGATTTGGACTGTATGCCAGCTGCAGAAAGAGTAAACAATGCACCCTGACTAGGAAGTACGAACACAGTATCAAAAAAACACTTTGACTTGAAATTGAAAGCGAGGGCGAGTTAGTGTTGTAGCCCTCCTAACATGTGTGTGCAGTAATAACCTAGAAAGAGCCTCGTCCTGGACTTTGAAATCTTTGGGGTCTCCATATAAGTAATCACCATTTGTGGTTCATTCCAAGTGCCAACGTGAGATAGACCGTGACGCCAGAGCCCTAATACCAAAGACCAAGCCACCTATGTTGATACACCCATGTCCAATCTGTTGGCGTACTATCAGACCTGATCATCTCAAGGATGTTCAACGTCTTCATCCTCCTTCCACGCCTTCTTCCCTATCCCTCGTTAATAACAAAACTCTTGTGGAAGAAGAGCTGATGGCAGGAGACCGACAATTAGCAACCAAAGTATGATACTCTAGTGCGTGCGCTGATGGCCCTCCTTCACGCCACAGGTCACTGCCGTGATGGCCTATCGCCTGCATTGGTACCGTCGCCAAACTGCCCTCACACATACCGCCTTGATGTGTAGAGAGCTATACAGGGGCCACCCAGTCCACAGGGCAGAATCCCTCC
>QAXH01005743.1:35712-58781 GCA_004335635.1 Chloromonas sp. AAM2
ATGATGATGATGATGATGATGATGATGATGATGATGATGATGATGATGATGATGATGATGATGATGATGATGATGACATAGCCAAGCTAGCCATGCTTCTCAGAAACTATTGTCTCTTGTTCTCCCGGATAACCTGAACTTCCAGCAGCCTACAGCTCCCGTACGTGCACATGCGCTTTTATAACGGCGCATTTGGCATTCTCGCAGTCGTACGACGTCTCCAGTGTCAATCGCTATATTGGGCCTGCGCTGCTGAAAAGACCGTTATGTCTCATGCAGAAGACGAGGCACTGAACGATTGTGAAGTGCTGAGCGCTGAAGACAAGGCCCCCGAAAGCACAGCTGAACACAAACAAAGACAGGACGCCGAGGAGACTTCTATCTTGGCTGCTGATTTGCAAGAGCATGAGTATGCGGAAGATCACCAGAATGACGACTCGGCGTTTCGGACGAGACAGACCGTTGACCAGCAGGAGCACGGTGGCACAGGCCGGGAGATGAGCAATGAGCAGACAGAACAGACAGAACACAGCACAACAGCTGCGGAAGCATCAGCAGGAGTAACTTCAGGGGACGCACCTGGTGAAGACCACGCACGATCATGCAGGGATGATGAGCACGAGCAACCCGCAGCAGCACCTGCTCAGCACCACAGATCTGCTCAGGAAGGAGCCGCTGCCACAGAAAATGTGGCTGCTTCGGCAGCAACTGACAGCAATGAACTAAGGGCGGGTCAGGTTGGCGGCTGGGATATGGAGCTGATCGACGCACACCAGCAAGAGGAGCCTGCGCGAAGCAGCTCACCAGCAGCAGCAGTACTCGTCCAGATGCTGCCTTGCCCTGTCGAGTACGGGCCGTCCGACACTTGCGATCAGCCATCGCACGCACCGGCAAGCGGAATGACGAGCACACGGTCATCACCACGCAAAAAGCCGCTGTCGCTACAGTTGACCCCAGAGCACTCGCACAGCGCACCGACGTCGCCCAATTTGATGCGCAGCAGGCAGCAGGGCACGCTGACTGCCGTAATCAAGACTGGGGATGCGCTGCTGTTGGCGAAAAATGTGCTACAAGAGAGATCTGTAGCTGAGCTGTACACGGAGCGGCTGCAAGAGGTGGGTCGCTGCCAATAAAAGCCTGTGGGTGGCCGTGGCTATGAGGGTATGCCATCGTGTTATTGGCATTGGATGATCACATCTGCACCTTGTCTGACTTCTACACGTAGTTGCTGCTGTTCCTTCTGACGCCCAGTCGCACACCCAGGCTGATAGTTTTGTCTTTACTTAGTACTTGTCTCGAGGCTATGATGGTACCTGTATCTTTCAGGACGCTGCACGGTACATCTGGAAACTCTGTGGTGCTGATATTCTCCTGTGCCTTGGCCCCAGGTCAAGACGCGACACAGCACCACCCCCATGGGCAACGTCACTAAGACAACGCCACACAGCCTGGTAGTACATCCCACAAATGGTACGTTGTAATCACGGTTTGTTTGGTCATCACCTTTGCTTACGAGTGGCTGCATGTCAGTGACAGTACAGGAAGTGAAACGTTCGCCACGCGTACATTCACACATGTTTTGGCTGGCCTGTACTGCACCAGTGTTGCTGGCTTGCATAGTGGTAGTTCAGATATACACCTGACCTCTTCTTGCTGTTGCAGGCCAGCACATCATTAAGCCGGATGGTTGGCGTTCCCATTGGTCTGCGTCTGACTACCGGCAGGTCATCGCTGCTGACCAACAGCTTGCAAACGAGGTGGCCAGACAGCAGGCGCACGACAGGAGGAACTTCAGCATAGAGCTGCTCAGCCAACAAAAGGTACGGACCACCACCATTGCAAAACCAGCATGTCGCACACTGGCGGCCTGTTTGTGGCGCGCATGTAGCGCCCTCTACCACAGCAGTCAGTGCAGGGAGAAGCTGTAGGTCTTGCTGCTAAAAGGCGCACAGTGTAGTGCTCATTACGGGTGCGCTGGAAGAGGCGGTCGCACAGCTGTTTGTGCCAGTATGCCATGGACTGCCTGGAGTTGCCTTGCCTTGCCTGCTCATGGCCTGATCCCAACCCCAATGACAGGCCTCTGAACGAATGCCGATGTACTGCTTCCTGCAGTTGCGTGCACGTAGCTCCTCCCCCAGCCCACGTGCGTCCAGGCCTGTCAGCCGCCAAAAAGGCGTCCCCAGCAGTCCCGCACGTGAACGGGAACAACACGTCCTGGTGAGGCGGGAGAAGGGAGGCAGCTGCTGCTTTTGCAGTGCAGTGATTTGCAGTGTTTTCTGCAGTGAAGTGCGCTGTCAATTACAGGCATCTTCTCAAGGTTGTGCTGTTTCATTGCTGTTGGTTTGCTAGGCCAATGCTCAGCAGCTCTGGCAGAAGAAGCAGGAGGCGCTTGAGCGCAAGACACAGGACAAGGAGGCGCATGCTGCAGCTAAGCTAGCCGGGTTGGAGAGGCTGAGAGCTGAGGAGGCAGCAGCAAAGCATCAGGTGGAACTGCGGGCGATGGCATGTGCAAAGCGGAAAGGACGTCAGCCCACGTTGTCATAGGTGCATGAGTCAAGCCTAAGCACAGCGCTCACCATCCCTTGCTGACACGGCCAGATTCCGTTTTACTAGGACATTTTTGTGCAATTTGCGCAAATAGTCGATGTTTGCGTTGGACGTGCTTCTTAGTGTGCACTCCCTCCTTGTGAGTATTTGTCACAATGATTGATCGATTCTAAACCATACCTGCACCTTGCCACCTCACACGAGCAGAGCACGGAGCGTGCCGTGGCCGAGGCTCGCCAGCGGGCCGACACGATGGATGGGTGCCGGGCGGCTGTCATGCGGTTCGAGGCGTACAAGAAGGACGAGCAGAGGCAGACAGTGGCCAGGGTGCGGTGGGGATCTGGGGCTGGCATTGACAGGTCGTTGGCTGGCCAGCAGCTGAGCTGTGCCAGCTGAAGCATGCAATGAGGCATGTCCTTGGGTTGGTGAAGGATTCTGACACCAATGCCACGATCATGCTGGTCAGGACTGTGGCGGGATTTTGCTCTCAGAGAATGTAGCCTACGGGTATGCACCAAATGCCATCAGAAGACTTATAAATCTGAACCAGCTTTCTGTCTTGTGCATGCGTGCTTGTCAAACGTGCTGTGCAGCGCAAGGAGGCGGCCATCAGCCGTGAGAGCCAGGCGCGCTCCGCGCAGTCGCTCTGCGCTGCCAACGGAGCGCAGGGCCGCCACCAGCAGGTCAAGGAGAGCTTCGAGCTGTACCAGCTTCATAAGGCCAAGGTGAGGAGTAAGGGATGCTCTGCCTTGATATCAGCCACGCGCGCTGCACCTCACCTTCATGCACCGGTCGCACTTCAACAGGGCTGCAGCAAGTACCAGTTCCCAACAGCAGGACCGTACACATCAGTCATGTTGAGTGAGTGAGGCTGGAGGACAGGAGACGACCTGAAGTATAGTGATCCAACCTTGTGTTGTGTCCAATCTGGATGTGCAGGATCGCGAAACAGCCACGGCTGCTGCCGCACGGCGCTTGGAGGCCATACAAGCTGACAAAGCTCAGCGTATCGCCAGTGCGAGGCAGCAGCGTTTCAACTCCGCGGCTGAGAAGCTCTCTGAGAAGCAGAGAGCGAATGCAGCGGCGGAGCGGCGCATGATGGCGGAGCTCGCACGCCGGGACGCAGCGATCGAGCAACGCAACAGAATGGAGCAGGCCAGAGAAAGAGAAAACCAGCACAAGCAGGTGCGTGGATTGGGGAAGGTCCATAGAGCAGCGTCCGTGTGGGTGCATGTGCGTGTGGCGGCTGCGAATGTTAGGAACCGAGGAGTCATAGAAATGTGGTCAGGCCAAGACCGGAAACAGGCCCACTAACCTGCCATCCATGGTTCCTGCACACGCAGTTGGGCGGGCTCATCGCCCGCCACTACGCAAAGGAGTTTGAGTTCGCAGCACTGGTCACCAACAAGCTCCCGTCTGTCAACCCGGACGTGGCGGCCACTCTCCAGCGATTCAATCTGCACGTCTAAGCAGACACTGACCAAAGGCGGTCTAGCCGGGGTAGATGGTCAAGTCATCAGCTAGCAACAAGCAAGGCGTGGGCCCGCGCACAGTGCCTAACAATGGGCCTGGTAAACAGCAATAGCTAGTTAGAAAAAAGATGTTTGCCAGTTCTGGGACAATTCTTTGGACTGACTGGAATTGGTGTTGATGTGTGGACACCTTGGCCAAAGAGTTGGTGACAACCCAAAATGAAGAACAACACCGGTTCCAGTGTTACTCCCAGGAATTGTCCCAGACCTGGCAAACAGTTTATTCTTTCTACGTCAAGACAGTTGAGTACATCAGGAACGACGAGTTCCAGCGTGTGGGCCGCCGGTCTTGCATCTGGTCTATAAGCCAATCAACACGGCCTGCTTCTCCCACAGGACGGTTCGCTGCATGCACATACTTTTCACATCAACCGAATACCCACCATTTATATGCACCGGACAATTCGTTGAAAGTTGTCTGCCCAAAGGCTGGCCGTTTTTCCATACTTACACGGCTGCAATACTTATGCTAATCGAGCAGGCATATATAAGGTAACCCTCATCATCGAATGTCTCAAAATGGCCACACCTGGGTAACCTCGAGTGCCCAAATGAGGTAGCTAAACGGCCTCCAAAGTTTTAACGTATGAATGAGCGCGGCAAGATCGGAAAGAGTGGCCAAGGTTGGTCAAGGTCGGTTTTTGGTGTCTTTTGTTTTGCGTCTAGCAAGCCAGCCCCTGAGCGGCATCCAAGTTTGAGTACTTTGTTGGAACGGGCCCATCACAAGCTGTCTGAAGATGTGCTTATCGCGAGCTGAGACGCCATGTGCGAGCAGTACCAGGGCTTCAAGTGCGCCCTGCCATTCCGGCCACCAAACGCAAAGTTACGCACATGTACGTGGCCCCGTCACAACAAGCCTAGAATCGTCGCAAAAGGCCAGGTGGCGAAATGGCCAACCTGTGCCGCATTGGTTGAGACATTCAGTCATCCGGGCGACCATAACTACAGCTCATGAATTGTGTGTAAGTAGATGCTCAATAAGGAAACCTGAGGTGCAGGTCGGTTGTATCGCAGGAGCAGCCAAAGTACCACTTACACCGGCTGGTGCACTAAGACAAACATAAAGCCACTGTAAAGTGGGTTTGACACAAGATAAGAACACGATGAACTGTGCGACATGAGCAAGGGATGCCGTGCGTTATGCTTGTCACTTGCAAAGCTTGAAATTGAGCAGGCGTAGACACTGCTGAGTCTCAAGCAATCTGGACAACAATATAGCCGCAATCGTCGCTCAAAGTCAGACCACGTCGTACGCTACAATAGAGATGCTCCAGTGTACAATGTCATGGAATCGGCTTACCAGACATCGTGCTCCTTCACACACTGATTCTCCGCCGCCAGGAGTTTCCGTGTGATGCCCGTCGCAAGTCGAACGACCAACTGACCTAGTGTGGTGTGCTAATGCTTCGGTAGACCTTCAACATGCTTCTCGCTCCCATTGCTACGCCTTCCGGGTGGGTTCAGCTCGGCTACTGGTGGTGGACGCGGGGCGAGAGGTGTCGGAGACAACTACGGAACGCAACAAAGGCATGATGCCCTAGCCGATTTCGTTGCCTGGCTTGATGCATCAAACGAGAACTACTTACCGGACCCAACCATCAGCGGCCGGGGCGTTAAAGCTGAACTCAAGCGGCCGGGGCGTAAAAGCTGCAGTCTGTTGTGAAGCCCGGGCCCATACTTTATTTCCCGTCATTTGCACACCATGAAGCACGTCCAACGCAACCATCGACTGATTGCGCAAATTGCAAGTCTCTTAGTCAAGGATTCAGCAGAAATGTTGGCTCACAGCATATCAGGTCCAGTCACTCCAATCCAGGGCATGAACTTTTTGCTGTTACTAGCTGCGCCTGCTCAACCCATGTCTGGCAGCCTTTGGCAGAGCGCCTTTGTTTGTCCACAGTGCTTTGACATCTGTGTTCTTTGCTCTTTGCGCCTTGAAGTCGCCTTCTGTTGCTCGGGGTTGGTTAGGAGGCTTGCTAGCGTTCGCGCTTAGTGTTTGTGGGCCCCCCGTTGTAATAGTCCAAGCGGTCTGCACGATTGGCTTGCCCGGCAGAGGAAGGAAAAGCTTGCCTGTATTGTCAGAGATATCCCCATGGTCTCATATTGGCGTGGCAAGACACAACTGTCCTTCTGGAGATATCGTTCCAAGTGGTATCAAGCCCAGCTTTACGACTGTCTTTAGCACATCAGCCCGTGTAATGACGATAATCACATGCATATAACTTCCTGCCTGTAGCAAGGGTGTCTGGTATAACATTGGTAAACATTTTTGCACTCAGATTTCTGGACAATTTTCACATTGTGTGTAGGGAATGATGTCAGCTTTGATCAGCACAAGTTTCAAGCAGATACCTTGCTGCGAACCTTGCGAAAAGCTCCGTCAAGTGCACGTTTGAAGTGGTGGACACAAAGCAGACACAAGACAGCATGGCTTTTTTGGCGTCGGGCAGTGCCAGAACAGGTCTGGCCGCTTGCATGCTTAGCCGGTGGCCATGGGCCACTGCTGGTTCATCACTTTGCACACTCAAGGCTGGAAGCTATTGCACCTGCCCTGATGGCGTTCTGCAGCCTGTGGGAACGAACGAACAGCTCAGGATGGTGACAGGGCGAATAAACCTACTAACCCGTCCAACCCTTCACACAATGAGAGCTCGGCTGTGTGTGCGTGGCATGCAGGGGTCCTTGTGGCCAATGTGGACTGAATACCTACTATTGTACCTGATAGCAGTCTGCAGCTGGGCCAAGGTCCACCATTTGCATGCCGGGCATTGCTGGTGACACTAAATGCTGCAGGATCGGAAGCGGCAGCAGTAAAGGCACTGGTCACAGCGGCAAGCTTAACATAGCAGCGACCGTTCCTTCTCCTGTTCGCGGAAGGAGAGCAAATAGCGTGGCAAAACTCGTCACACATAAAGTGTGTGACCAGATCAAAGCCTTTCTTGGGTTTGTGGGAACTCTGTCTGAGCCCTCGTCTCCTCACCCGCACACTCTAGTCGTTCTAGCCACACGTGTATCAAGATGGCGTCTCTGATGGCCAAGTCCTCGATGATGGTCCGCCCGGCCTCTGTGTCCAGGCGCGCGGTGGTCGTCAAGGCCAACGCCTCTCGCACACTGTGGTGCGTGCTAGCAGCGTAGTCAGCGTTGTCAGGCGACAGGGAAGCAGACGTATTCTTGTCTTTGAGGGTTGTGGGTGCGATTCCGTATGACGCTTTACTTACCTGGCATGCAGGCTGCCAGACACCAAGGCCCCAGCGCACCTGAACGGAACGCTGCCAGGCGATGCTGGCTTCGATCCACTGGGTCTGGGACAGGACCAGGACCGCCTCAAGTGGTGCGTGCAAAAACCAGCGAAAGCCCACCAACGCAGCTATCAAGCGCGAAGGCAGCACAGCGGCACTCAGGCACAAACGAGAACTCAACGAGATGATTTCGGACACGCCACAGTGCGCAAGCCGCAGTACCATCTCCTGGCAGGCATGTTTGCATGAGATTTTGAATCAGCTGTGCCTGTTGTCACGCAGGTATGCGGAGGCTGAGAAGACCAACGGCCGCTGGGCCATGATGGCCGTTGCCGGCATCTTGGGTGCAGAGCTGCTGGGTGTGCCTGTCAAGTGGTACGAGGCTGGTGCTGCCGAGTACGATCTGCCAGTGATTGCCCAGGTGCCCATCCTGTTCTTGGTGCTGGGCTTCCTGGAGACCAAGCGCTACATTGGCTTCAAGGAGACTGGCACAGTGAGTCCAGGCCTGGCTAATGAAGAAATGGATGATGCATTTGCCTACGAAAAGCAACAGTGCCAGCTGTGTGAGCATGAGGCTTCTCACAACGTAGTCAGCACTAGACGAACGATTGTGGGTGCCGCGGAGCTGACCCAATTGTCATACGGATGTAATTCAAGGAACTGATGCGTGGTGATGCTCGACAGCGGCATGTACCTCAGTGGTGCATACCAGCCACCCAACATGACAGCCAATCAAAGTGATTACCTGGACAGCTAGGTTTGTGGGCCCATTCTGGCAGTAGGCTTGCCTGGTGGCATGGCTTGCACTGTAGGCAAGTACGTTCGTCTGTGGCCTGCCTGTCTTGCAGTCCGGCTTCATCAACTCCTTCCCTTTTGACCCAGTGGGCATGAACTCCCCCAAGCATGCCATCAACGAGGTCAAGAACGGCCGCCTGGCCATGGTGAGAAGGCAGTCCTACGAGTTGGCTCAACTGGCAGCTTCTGTCCCAGCTGGACTGTGTGGCAGCTTAAGTCGAGCTGCGGCCGAGGTGCAGAGCTTAGCAGTGCCCAATACAGTGGGCAGGCCCACGCTCATGAGCCATTCAAAGTTTGAGTGCACGAGGGTCCTGGCTGGTGGCTGTGCTCTGAATGCAGGTGGCGTTCGTGGGCTTCGCTGTCCAGGCTTTGGCCACCCGCACCACACCCCTGGAGGGCTTGTCCAAGCACCTGGCTGACCCAGCTGGCAGGAACATCACCTACTACCTTACACACGGCCCGGAGGTTCTGGCCGGCACTGCCTAAGTGCAGCAAACTCGTCACTTGTCATTCCCCTTTGACTTGAAGGTTTCATGGATGTTTTGTAGGAGTGGAGCAGCCTAGGCGCTTTGGATTTGCACTTGAGACCCATTTTCTTCCAGGCATTTCAGCCGAAGGGGTCACGGTCAGATTTCTTCAAAGTGTGGACACTCGTGGCAGCAAGTGTGCAACAGCATGCATGTAACGTAGTGTCAGCATGGATGAATTTCCAACAGCCTCTCCTTGATGTTGCCAGTGACAGCTGCGGACAAGCAGAATGATTTCAATTGCAAGTCAAGATGCCAACGGCCAGGAGTGCGTCACTTATGGTGCGTTGGACGTGATGTGCACCCTTGTAACAGCCAATTTCACTGAAAGTAACGCACAAAACTGGTCCGGATAACCTGGCCATCACCTGTGAGGTGATGGACACGCGTGCGTATGCGCAAGAGACTCATCTGCTTGCTGGCAAGGAGTCGACGCTTCACATCATGTATTCAATCTCAATCTACTAGTTCCAAGTGGAGGAGGACATAGCCCTTGTCAGTAAGCACAGAGGGGGCACCTGCTATCACAACATTCAACTGGCCTTTGAGCCCTGCCCAACAAATGGTTACATGTGGTGTTATCACGTCACAGCACTCGAGGATTTTGAGAGATGTGTACAGACGAGGCAGCCACCTAGAAACCCCTGTCTTACCCCGTCAACTTGGGCATGCCATGACGTCTGTCCCTGCCAGAGATCATCATGATATATAGAGTGGTGTCAGACCCACTTAACACTGGCTGCAGTGATAGCCAAGATGTCAGCGGGTGTTATCTGCTTCACTTATTGCTGCGCAAGGATGCACATTGGACGAAGTGGGTGTCCCCAGCTGTGGTAGCCCCCCTTGCTATCATATGCCCGCAGGCACACAACTTACATGGCCCAATCCATTACATATCAAGAAGCAAGGGTGAAGCAACCATCCTCCCATCCAGCACGTTCCAGTTGCTTGAACACACCCAATCAACTGACACAGCAAGCACCAGCATAGGTGGCCCCATGTACAACAAGGCTACACAGGTGATGCAGAATCTGAACAAGTTGGAAAGTCCTTGCAGAACAGAGCGTATTGTACAGCCTCAGCGTCGAGCATCAACGGAATTGTGTGCATGCACGCAGCTGCAGGATGGCATAAGATGCGTAAACTGTTCTTGCACCACTCACGAGGGCAGACCTGCTCATGTACACTATCCGCCTTCTGCAGTTGCATGAGGTCTTTGCCTCACTTGTTTGAGCATTATTGCCATACGCAGTGTGAGACCAGTGGCACAATCATGGCCAGTGCCACACGTCAATTGCAGCAAAACAAGGTTGAAGGAGTTATAGCATGGCTGCCATCAGTTGCGACTTGTGAATCTCCTGTGAGCGGCAGGTGGGAAACTGCGCGTAAAGCAGGTGTGTCTACCGTTCAAGCATAGCCAGAGTAGCGCCGCTGCTGCTGCTGCTGCTGCAGGCCCCGCGGTGGCTCATACGGCCGGCTGTCGTAGCCACCCCTGATGTCATAGCCATCATAGCCACCCCTGTTCTCATACCCCCGCCCGCCCATCATCTGCAGGCCTGCCCCACCCATGCGTGCCATTGTGGGTGCACGGGTTGCAGCTGGAGCCATCTGATGCGCTGCAGGCCGGGAGGATGTACTCATCATTTGCATGGATTGGTGAATGAAGGCATTCCGCTCTGCACGCTGTTTCGCATCCTCCAATTGTTGCAGGCGCAGAGCGTGAAGGACTGCCTGCTGCCGAGCCACAGCCGCAGGATTGGTGGCAACAGGCTGCACCTGGCGAAAGGACGCTGCAGGCGCGAACTGACCACGGGGTGCAGGACCTCGGCGCATTGTCATGATGGGGGCAAGCGGCTGTCGCCGCACCTGCTGCTGCTGCTGCTGCTGCGGCCAAGCAGCCACCTGCCGTTGGTTGCCAGGCCCCTGGAAGATGGGTGCACGTTGCTGGGGCGCGCTCTTGCGCACGCTGCCTGCCATGGTGCGGTCCAGCTGCATGGGTGCAGGGCCGCCACCACCGCGCTTGCGTGACCCCGTGACCAGTGGTGCGCGTGCTGGGGCTTGCTGTGAACAGCAAATGGCAGTCACGACCCAGCATGAGCATGGGTAACTAGTTGCTATTGAGCGCAGCATGCCACGTAATTGAGCATATGATTTGGGCAACCTTGACAAGCAGAAGTGCAATTATAAACAACAGCCAATGGCTCAAAACCCCGGACCCTGGATGGCATATCCTTAGCCACGTGCACGTCGGCTTGGCTTTGTACATGAAGCCTAAGATATCCTCAAGCCATGGAGCACGCCCACCTTCTTCATCTGTCCTGGGCGTTGGCCCTGAGGCATGCCACCACCACCACGCCGTCTCTGGTTCATGGACTGAGCTAGCGATTTGGGGGCAGACTTCTGTTGCTGCTGCTTGGACTGGATTGACTTGGAAGTGCCATTGAATTGAATCTGTGTACAGTGAGCAGACACCAGGGTCACCAAATGTGCTTGCATGATTGAAGAGCAGGTACACGAATGCAATTGTAACCATGTGTGTGGCTGGCAGTAAACATTAATCACGTTTTAACAGGCCTTGGTGACGGACAGACCTGCTGCACTTACAGATGCTGCAGATGCCATTTAGTGTTGGTGATGTCACCATGAAAAACTCTGTAACCCTTGACCTCGCCCTGGCACTGTCTTCATGTCCTCACCTGCTTGCGAGCCTGCTTGTAAGCAACCAGCTGCTTGGGTGCCTGCTGCGCCTTTGGCACTGCACGTGCCCTGCCCAGCTGCTTCGGTGCCTGCTGTTGCTTAAGGTTGCGTGCACGGCCCACAATCTTCTGTGCCAGGGCCTGGGTGTGCCCAACGCCACCGCCGACCCTGCAGATTGCGCCGCCCGGACAAGCAGCTGAGGGAAGGAACCCGATAGCTGAGGGCAAGAGGTGGAGCAGCTGCGAGCTGCAGGGCCACTGAGTAGCTACACGGGCAGCCAGCCCTATTAGGGGCGCAAATGTCCACAGGTCTGGGTGTTCTGACAAGACGCCCAAGCATTACAGAGCAGTTGGCTCGCGTAGAATAACAAGAGAGAACCCGCGCGAGGTATTATTGAACCGCATAGCTTCAGCTGATAATGCATATTTCATCATTCCTTGTCCGTGCGCATGGAGTCTCGTGTGTGTTTTGCGCGACATACACCTAGTGGCACATGCAGTAGCCAAGTCCCCTAGGAGCTTCGGCTGCCAGACTGCCTGCTGCGCTGTCATGCTCCTTGACGGTGCTGGTACTGACCTCTTGACGCTGCCTATGGGCTTAGCAACACCGCCCAATGTCGCCTTGACCCGCACACCAGCCAAGACCTTGGACGCTGCCTTCTTCTGCTGTATTGCCTGGACATGAAAGAAACAAGGCATGCACATGTTGGGCAAATCAACCAAAGGCATATTCAGCAGCAACTGACAGACAGCTTGACCGCAACCATGGAATGCATGTACATGCTGAACCGGCTCTGCCTCGTCAGAGTGGGTTCGCTTTCACCTGGCGTTTTCCTGCAACTCCTTGCTTGGCCACAAGCACTTTGGGTGCCTGAGCCTTGGTTGCCTTCTTGGATGCCTGCATGCGTCAAAGCGCCAGCCCCATGTAAGACGTTCGGAGAATACAAAGGGACGGAATCAGATCTAACGTCGGCCAGCACAAAACGTGGGCAGGCGTGCCGAATGAAATGTCGTGCAGCTACCCACCTTGTTCATCTGCAAGGGCGCTCGCGCAGGCGCTTTGGCCTTGGTAAGGCCCTTGTTGACGCCAGCAGAGGGCGGCTTGGACCTGTTTTGCTTGATAATGTCATCTAAGCTCATCTCCTGCGCGTCAAAGACAAGCCGCGGAAATGTTAGGTCGCAGGGTTTGCATACATGCCTTCAAACCTCCGCAAGCCTTCAAACTGTGCAAACGAGGCTGGGTCCCTATCAACTCACCATCTTCTTCTCAATCTGGTTCAGCTTGGTTCGCTCCATGGTGGTCTGGGACGGTCAAGTGGTCTGGTCGGTCAAGTGGCAGGAATTCAAGCCTCGGCTAAGCACTGCGTCTGGCTGTCAACGCTGGACCTTTGAGAACCCTTTGAGCCCGCCAAGGCTGCTCAAGAGCAGGCTGGGTAGGGCTGTGGGACGGTCACGCGTGAAGGCGCAGACAGATGAACAAGCCTGACACAGCTTCTCCAACTGTAGCGGTATCGTCTGTGCAGATTGTTGATTCCGCCGAGACGGAAGGGCTTCGGAAGCGTCTTGCAACCGACATGTGACCAGGATTTCAAGGTCACTGCTGACTCGGCTCCGTCCTTTCCCAGCGCAGACCCACTGACGTGACTAAGTAACTATTACACGTTTGACCCTCAGGATACCTTCAGGTTGCACAACCATGGAGCCGGACATGGATATTCTGGATGACATCATGTTTAAGTTTGTCTACAACCTTGGCCAGGAATGTCTCAGGTGAGCGTATGCACAGAGGTTACAACAGGGTGTTGAGTAACACACTGTGGGCACAATCCGTCCAAGGCATAATGCAGTCAAGACTTGGGCATGGTGTACACATGGCTTGTTATAACATGGTTTTCTGCATGCCAAGCTGCCGTGACTACGTGATGACAGTTTGCCATTGCGCATGTCCGCGTGCAGCAACCCTGTCCAGCTTCTCTTCCAGATTGAGAGGGCCTGGTGGTATTACGAGGTGAGGGGCCACACAGCAGTAAGCTGCACCTGCTTGCTTTGCTCGTTGCTTCGGCTCTTGCCTGCACTCGATTCAAAGGGCACAGAGAGCAAGCAGGTGTTGTTGTCATGCATGGATCAGGAGCATAAGCAACAGCAGCTTCTGCCCAGCCTCTGGCCACCCGAGCTTCTGCCTGGATTCAAGTAGCTGACATGCTTTCAGCAACAGTGTTGGGCAGCCACGTGTGTGTGTGTGTGTATGTGTGCGTGTGTGTGTGTGTGTGTGTGTGTGTGTGCGCGCGTGTGCATGTGCATGACAGTTGATTTCCTCTGGTCTGCGCAGGATACCGTGCGAGCGGAGAAACCTTACCGACATTACGCCACGTATGGAGCCTTCACCTGCATGCTGGCAAGCAAAGTCAGCTTCCTCAAGTCGCTCCTGGTGAGAGACGGACTCAGCGAGTGGCGATGGACATGTGTGAACAACACAGGGTCTCTTGGTCGTCCACCGCAGCTTGTGTCGCTGCCCCGTCGGTCATCAATCACTCGGCTCAGGTTACATGGAGGCAGAGCTAGACCACTGGACCCGACATCACAGATAGTGCCAAATGACAGGTCACAAGCGTTACACATCAGTTACTTAGCCCTGAACTCAGACCAAGCTCCCTGGATGTCACTACTGCTTCTTACATGGTGCAGATGATATTGACACAAGTTGTGGCATGGCTCTGCACTCCAGCACCCACCTGTGGCGTTCACAACGCAACAAATCTGCTGCGCTGATCAGCACTGGTTGACTTGACATGTGGTGTTGCATGTGCATCACGTGCGCAGGGCGACCCCTTGGCTGCCCTGAAGGAGTACTCAGCCTTCAAGGTCAAGATCCCTGTGTACGGTGCCATCCTCATGGACAAGGACATGGAGAGAGTGCTGCTGGTGAGGGAAGGAGCCAGGGCAGGGGGGCAGGGGACACTGCTGATTCCAATACATTAGTTATAAATTCATGCATGGGGATTGGACTGGCATGGAAGCCCGCTTGTGATTGGGACGCGGGGAGTCACTGTCCCACCTTATCCCAAATACTTGTATAGCGTGCAAAAGCGCTCGTATGTATAAGTGGACGCACCAGGCGTGGCTGGGGCTGCAGGCCGGGGTGGAAGGGAGCATGCGGTGCGCATGGCTCACATTTCCCATGCGCAAGCACATGAGCTGTCACACACACAAAAGCTTGACAACCACCAATGCACGCGGGCAAAGCAGCGGAGCAAGAACCAAGTCTGGATTTGCGGCATGCACGTGTGACTCACACACCCCTGAGCACATGCAGTGCCTGCGCCAGGGTGTGCAGCCATGCGTGTCCAATACAGCTTCAGGGCCCATGGCATTCCCTGCAATCCATCCACTTTGCGCACGCATCAGTCGGGGCCGCAGTGTGTGCTGTGCTGTGCGGTGTGGCAGGTGCGGGGCCAGGCGTCCTCCAGCGGGTGGGGCTTTCCCAAGGGCAAGATCAACGCGGGGGAGGCGGAGATGGACTGCGCGTGCAGGGAGGTGAGTTAGTGAGTCACATCTGCATCGCCTGACAAGTCGAACAGGAAAAGTTGAACAGAAGGTGCACTGGGGAAGGGGGGAGCCGTGTTCTCTGAAGAATTGTGAGGAAGCTGAGGTACACCGTGCAGAGCGCTAACCTGAAGGTTGATTAATGGATATGGGATGCATCAGAGGTAATCCTGATACTGTTACAGAGGTAGCCAAGGGGGGCCATGCAAGGCCGTTGTGAGGATGGCAAAGCAGGCCCTTGTGGGATGGTGCAGGCTGTACAGGGCAGAGCGCTTACGGGGACGCGGTTTGAGAAGCCACAAATCACCTGTACGAAATCCAGTGTCGCATTACGGTATCAGCGGTGGACAACGCATCAGGCAGATGCACAAGCGGCCGGTCAACACAGAACGCTATGGTTCTGTCTTGCAGGTGCAAGCGCTGCGTGTCGTCAGTGTGCTTGCATTGTTGCATTTACCCGACCACTGATCGCCTGAGGTGCTCGTGCTGTTGCCGCTGCGCAGGTGATGGAGGAGACCGGGTGTAATATCGAGCCGTTGATCGACCCAACTGCATTCATCGAGGCCAAGGGGCAGAACGACAAGGTGCACAAGCTGTTCATCGTGGTGGGCGTGGACCCGGAGACCACGGCCTTCGCCCCGCAGCTGGCAGGGGTGGGTGGCCAGGGGAGCGAGTCGGTTTACATCAAGGGACTGCACACCATTAGCACGTCCACAGACAAGTGAAGGGAAATCTCACTGAGGTAGCAGGGGTTGGTGGCCCCTGTGGCGATCACCCATGGCGTTATCGGCATGGTCTAGGGGGGTTTACTGCCACAAGTGCGGTGTTTACGGCTGTGGAGACACCAACTGTGATGTGCCTGCCACTCCGCTGTATAACAGCCTCAGTTCTGGGTGTGTCCTTGTGTGCTGAAGATCGAATGCATGTCCAAGACGTTGCATCAAATGCAACACAGCTCTAATTGGTAGTATGCATGATGGCGTCATGCACTGAAAGTATGTGGGCCTTTGGGCTGCTCTTGCCGGCAGCAGTGCTGCCAAGTGCAGGCCTCAGCTGTTGTCGTGTGGGTGTGGGCATGTGCAGAATTTTGGCTGGCGGTAGAGGACGTTGCTTCCCAGCAGGGGTTGACCGAACAGATTGGGTCGAGGGGGAAGGGGTGCCCCTAATGGTGGTTGGGCTGTGATGCCTGGCGTTCTTTACGCTAACCAGCGTCCACTTTATTTGACAGGAGATTGGCGCTTACGGCTGGCACTGGCTGGGCGAGCTGCCGGCCACCCGGGACGACGCAGACCAGGCCTACATCGCAAGCGGCGGCAAGCAGCACAAGTTCTACATGGTATGCGGCCGTGAAAAGCAGAGCAGGGTGTGGTGTGGGTGTGCTGTCAGTGAGCAATGCTGTCATGCAGATGAGTGCCAAGTCAAAGCCATGGAAGTGTTTAGCCATGGAAGTGTTTAGCCATGGAAGTGTTTAGCCATGGAAGTGTTTAGCCATGGAAGTGTTTAGCCATGGAAGTGTTTAGCCATGGAAGTGTTTATTCATGGAAGTGTTTATTCATGGAAGTGTTTATGGTAGGCTGTGGGCTGTAATCACATCAGCATCAGAACCCAAGGGAGACAAATGGCACCGATGTGGCGGGCTAACGTACACGAGTATCACAATCTGTTCCCACATGGACCCTCAACACGGTATTCAAACAACGCTATAGCTTCTCTTTTCTTGAGGGAGGGCTTCAGGAAAAAGTATCCTTTTCAGGAATTGAGAAATGCGCCATGTGATGGCTCTGTCCTGTGTGCTTGGACCACTGCAGGTGCAGCCATTCATCGGGCGGTTGAGAACGTGGGTGAGCAAACGTCGCCGCAGCAAGGGTCTGGCGCCCCCAAGCTGGGAGGCAGGCGGTGTGTCTTCATCCGCTTCCCGCGCCCCACAGCCCGGCTCCTCCCTGCCGCAGTCCGTGTCCGGGCAACCTTCACAGGCGGCCCTGACGGCCGCAGCTGCACTGCAGACAGCTGCTCGGCAGCCCGCACAGGCAGCCGTGGCCGCTGCTCCTGTGGCCCAGCCCAGCGTCAAGGCACCTCTCCCTGCGCCTTTGCAGGCAGTCACAGCAGCCATTGCAGGCCTCTCAGACAGGCGACAGGCCAGTTCATCTGTTGCACCTGCGCCCTCGAGCGTTTCAAATGCGCGGGTGCAGGAAGGGGCGCCAACGGCTGCTGGCATCCCAGGTGGTGCAGGCGGGTCACCAAACTTCGTCCTCAGCTCGGCTTTTCGCTTTGACGTTGATGCCATCTTGTGCTGCCTTGCAAGTTAACCGGCAATGCTGTTAACCCTTACCCCAGACAATTTGTCCAATTGTTTTCTGTATTCATGCAACTACATGGACTTGATCAAGCCGACGCACTAAGACGATTATATAGCCAATGAAAAGTGGGTTTGATACCACCTTGAACGATATCTCCAGAAGGACATCTGCTGTTGCTGTGTTGCTCTTAGCAAGTATTGTAGATGCCTTGTCGTGGCACTGGGGCTTCCCTACCTTGTGATTCATCACTGCGTGCGCTTGAGCTTGCATGGTCATGGGACCTTGTCCAGTGCCGGGATTTTGTGCTTGTACCCAATCCATATACAAGGCATGTTCACGCTGTGGCTGGACATCCGTTTTGAATCGTAACGTATTACGTGTGCCAAGCCGTAGTCGTCACGCCTTGCATGCTGTCTCGCTTTTAAGGCCTTCCTTCCTTTTGTGTGCGTGTTTCCCTTACCAGAGCTGCCACAGTGTAAAATGTGTTGATATCTTGTAGAAGCAGGTTCCCAAGCTCTGGTGTCTTTCCAGTTGCATTTAATAGTAAGTTCTGCCAAGAAACACAAAAAGATGTTTTCCAGTTTTGGGACACTAACCCAAGTCATGAGGAGAATCAATCCATCACCATGCAACAGCGCGTTTCCTTGTTACGACAACTTGTTGAACCCTTCAGTTGCCAGTAGACATGCGTGGCCGTGCCCAATCACCAGCAAGTGTTGTTTTTGAATTGCATTAATTTCACTGGGCCCTGGGAACCACTTAATATTATGGAAGCTGTGGCTGCAGCACGCGCAGTCTCAGATCCTGTATGTGGTGAGTTCGTTGAGCTTGGCCTGATGTTTTGTGCCTGCTCAGGTATGCTCTTGGTCTGCGAGAGATCCCATCTTGACTGTCATCTGAACACTGACATGTTATGCGAGCTGTACCCACCATTCCTCAAACTTGTGCCAAGACGAACCGAAGTAAAGACAGCAGAGGTGTTACATCCAGCCCGGAAAAAAAAAAGGTGCCAAACCTTACCTGGGTGGGCAAGTCACTCAGCGTTCGTAACCTGAGCCTCTTGCTGGCGCCGGTGCAGCCATAACGTCGTGTAGTCCACACATGCGACTGCACAGGGGCTGTGACAGCAGGCGAGGTGTGTTGCTTGTCCTTGATGCCACCCTTTCCTTGGTATGCAGTTGGGTCAAACACCAGCACTGGGGCAGTCCACGGCACATGAAGAGGCAGCAAGCGTGGTAGGGCCACGAATGATACTTGTGGTAGGGTGTCTGAACTGGCAAACTTTACTTTCTTTAACACCAGAGACAGCGAATGTTGGGGCGTCTCCGTTTCTATCTCCGTTTAACATAAGCCGAACAATGTATCCGTTGCCGGAGACCTCACACCTCATTGACATGCTGCATACCTACAATGTTGAATACTGTCCGACTAGTTGAGAGCATAAAAAACTCCAAACAACGAGCACAGTGCTCACATGAATAAATGCCTTTATGATGAAATAACAAAGGCCTGCCAAACTTTGTGCACATCAATCTGCCCAGTGCAGCGACGTTAACCTTCAAGTGGTTTGTGCTGCTTGATCAAGCTAGTCTGTTAGCGTCAACGCCACCTTCTTGCCCAGAGCAGAAGCAACTGATTCCGCATAGGACGTGCCAGGATGCTCTGCCAAGTGCATACGTGTACACATTTACTTCAATGCCAGCCTTCAGTGCTACTGAGCAATTGAACGTTTTCATTCCAGATGTACCTGTCCAAAATGCGACTAGGTGTAGCTCTGCGTGTTTAGGCTAATCTGGCCTGTGCAAGATTTTACTTGCTAGGTGTAGATGTGCGTGTATGCGTGTTTGGCGTAGCCTGACCGCTTGACGTCTGCCCCCGAGCCAAACTTTGAATTAAACTCCTCAAAGGCAGCCGTGAGGGAGGCCTCCTCACTCGGCATGATCAGGTTCAGCGCTGCTTCGAAATCGCTCATCACCACAGGCCTGCGTCCGAACAGACAGTGTACGTGTACATTGTCGCCGCCACCGCACAGACATTGTACGTGTACGTGCCAGCTAGCAACAACACAAGCTGGTTGGAAGTGCTGGCCACTCTCTAGAGATGACTTTAGTTGGTCAGTCCTTCTAGTTAGTTGGTCTTCAGTTAGCCTAGCTAGTTCTAGTCTAGCTTAGTCAGTCTGGTGCAAACCCATGATAACCATGCTGTTCAGTTGCAAGCTGACAGGAAGCCAAGGAATGCATGCGGAATAACCAAGGAATACTGCGGAATGCATGCAAGAGCCGCGCCTTTGGCGGCCCAGGTGCGGCGGAGATGTGGATGCCGCACTTCGGGAGAATCCTGAACTTACCTGATGTGGTCTGCGGGCAGCTTGAGCAGCTGGTCCAGGGTCAGTCCAGCGCTGGCGGCGGGCTCAGCCGCTGCCTCCCTGCCGACCCTGGACCTGTGGCGTGCCTTAGGCTGCTCCTTGCCTCCGGTCCCTGGCTTGCCCGAGCTTCCAGGAGACGTTGGCGGTGGCTCGACAGGCTGTGGGTCTCCTTGGTCTAGGTTAGCTGCAGCTGGCACCTGCTGGTCCTGGCTGGCTGTGGCTGTTGGCTGTTTGTCCTGACTGCTGGCGGCTGGTGGCTGCTGCTGCTGCTGCTGGAGTTCCGCCTGGGATGGGGCTGTGGGTCGCTTCTCTGCTGGTACAGCATCCGTGCCATTGCCAGTGGTTGAAGTGCCATCAGCTGTGTGGGATTCTTTGAGTTGGTCTTGCTGCCTGGCTGGTTCTGTTGGCAAAGAAGTAGAGGAGGCTTGAAGTTCAGCTGGTACGGCAGCGGCGTCCTTGTCCTTGTCCTGTAGACTGCCATTGCATGTCGCATGCATGCCAGGTGATGCCAATGCTTCCCTGTCTTGGACTGTCAGAACCTGGCTGCTTCCCGGAGACATGATCCCATTGGCAGGTCTGGCCGGAAGGCTGCTGTTGGCTGGGCCGATCGCAGCACTGCCTCTGCTTGCCTCCGCGCCTGCCCTGACTTCTACTCGGCCTCCCCCCGCCAGGCCTGGCGGCTTTGCTGCGCTCCCTGGCTGCCCGTCGCACACAGCGGCTGCAGCGGGCTCGCCTGCAATCGCACTGTTCTCAGCACGCCCAGCCGGGACAGCCATGGCGTGTGCTCTCTGCGTGGCCTCCTGCATCAGGGCGTCCACATCGCACCAGGACACGACCGCTCCGCCCTGCTGCCGCCGCCACTTGGTCAGCTCCTTGCGCAAACGCTTGGCATTGCGACCCGCATGCAGGTGCGCAGCGAGGAGGGAAACCACGCGGGCGCGTGCCACCTGCTCGACGGTGCCCGCCGCAACCCCCTCGGCCGCAAGCCCCACAGCTTCCCGAGCGCTGCTGCCGCTTGGGCTGGTGCCCACCGGCTCTTGCTCCCGTGTGAGCAGCCGCTGGCCCCACAGCTCACGCAGGGGTCGCATGCTGGCCTCCCTGCAAACGGGTGCAGGGACGGACAGGCGTGCGACACTGACTCCCTGCAGGCCTGCGTCACTGGACAACTGGTGCAAGGAGGGTACCATGGACAGGCAGAGGGCATGAGCAGGGCCTTGATGCTTGCCTATCAGTCAGGGAGCTGCCAGCGTAGCCTCCAGTCGATGCATGGGACACACCGCAGTTAGCTCAAAAGTCTGCACCTGCTGAGAGCAGTTCGTGAGTGCATGAGTGTACGGTCCGACAAGTCGGACAGAGGATGGCTGCAGCTCCATTTACGACAGCATCATACTCGCATTGCACAGGGCTGTATGCTGGCCGCGCCCTATGTGTTCCTTACCTGCACAGCACAACGAGGTCCCGGCCGCTGTAGGCCGTGCACTTGTCCGCGAGCCGCAGCCACTGCTGGGGGGTCATGTCGCAGGGCGTGTCACGCATGGAGCCGGACAGCAGCTGCGCACGCGCGGTGCGGTCCGGCAGGGGAACGTAGATGCGACGGGAAAACCTGACGGGAAAAGGCACGGGCATGGACATCCGTGTTTGTATGTAAGGTTTGGCCAGATTTGCTTATCTGGCCACCAGACAGAACGTCTAATTCAACCAAACTCAGGAACGGGAAGCTGCCAAGAAGCTGCCATATGGCTTTTGATGACCATCATTCTATTGCAATTGAAACGCGCCTTGCATTGTCTTCAGAATTGGCATTGAGTTGTCGTTAGCTGCCTACCCTTGCTATCTGCAAAGATGTGAAGATGAGTTGAAGAGGCAAGCTGATATGGCACAGCTTACGACGGACGTCCATTGTCCGTTTCACTGCTGCTTCGCCCTGCCTTGCACGTACACTTGTCACCATGCGCACCTGCTGAGTGCCGCCTCATCCAAGTCCCACGGGTGGTTGGTGGCTGCCATGATGATGATGTGAGCATCGCCCGATTCAGTCTGTGAGCCGGGGAGAAGCAGGTGCGCGTTAAGACGGGCAACAAACATGAGAAACATAAACATCATCATCATCATCATCATCATCATCATCATCATCATCATCATCAAACAGCACTCATTGCGCTTAATTGCAAGCGCCAGACTGCACACAGCCTGTGACAAAGCCAGGCTGCCCGGCTGCCTGCCTGTCTAGTTAACCTGATTGTCTAGTCCCACCTGAATCCCGTCAATGAAGGCCAGAAACTCGTTGGTAATGCGCCTGTCCGGCGTGGTGCCGCCCTCCCCGCCCGGCGCGCCGGGGTGGCCGCCCCGCTTGCCCATCAGCGAGTCAACCTCGTCTGAAACCCACACACACAAACATGCGCATGTGTGTGTGTCGTTTTACATCACGCTCAAGATGGGGCCATCTTGTGACAGAAATACAACCAGTTTGCGGAGATCCTCGCACCCATGCAAGTCATGGGCGACTGTTCAAATCATCCCAGATTGGCGCCCTTGCATGGGGCAAATGACAGCAAATGTAAAGAATGGGCCGTATGAAGTGAGTTGTTGCGTCAAGCCATTGGCCATGCCTATGCACACACTCTGGTGTCAGTCAGGGGCATCACTCTTGCAACAAACTGCAGCAAAACAAGGTCGTCCCCATCACTGAATGTCTCAAGCGTTTGAAGGTCGGTTAGCTGCCTGATTCATTCAGTTGAGGTGACCCGCATGTAACCAGGTGTGGCCGCTTCCAAGACATTCAATCATGGGGACGACCAGAAAGCAGAAGAGCACCAAAACAACATTGTGCGGCTTACCTATAAAGATAACGGAGGGCTGCTGCTGCCGCGCCTTCTCAAACAAAGCGCGCACGTTTGCCTCGCTCTGGCCGTACCACATGGACAACACTGAGGAACCTGCGGTCAGGTTGCATCCGAAGGCCACAGTGCATACAAGTATCGCATTGGACGTGTGTTTGGACAACTACCCCACCATGCAGGGAACGCAACACAGCCCATGCAGGGCGTGGTACTTGCGTCAGACACGGTAGCTTCTTCATAGCGTACGGGACCAATCATTGCAACAACAACTGCAGCCGAAGACTGACCCAGAAGATGTGTGGGATGCCTAAGCTCTCACGAACGTGGGAGCAGTGCTGGCATGTTCACAGACCCCACAGATGTCACACCACTGGGTGTGCCCTCACACAATGTTTTCACCTGACTGCGCCTGGCTCTGCTCACCAGTGATTGCGAAGAAGGCCGCATTGCTCTCGTTGGCTACTGCTCTGGCCAGCAGTGTCTTGCCGCTGCCAGGCGGCCCAAACAGAAGCAGCCCCCGGGGCGGCTGTCGGATGCCCTGCGCACACATGCACATACATGACCGCATGACTGATGACCACACGATGTGTGTGGTATGCCACACACACACACACATGACTCACATGTGCCCACATGAAACACACAAATGACCGCATGCACAACACATAGCTATCATCATTTTCATATG
>QAXH01005745.1:10866-38139 GCA_004335635.1 Chloromonas sp. AAM2
GGTGGAACCCCAGCCGGCCGTGTTGGCCTTGCTGGTGGGAGGTTGTGTTGACGCCTGGGCGCATATCAGGTGGTGTTTTGGAAGATACAGCTTGTTCTGCCACTGACTGCCAGGCTCCTGCATTAGTATGACTTTTCGCTTTATGACTCATATTGATTGACTTTGAATTTTTTTGTCCCTGAGTTGCGGGGCACATCCCTTATGCGCATTGCGCGCATCGACACGGATGTTAAAAGACAACAACAACAACAACAACAACAGCACATTCACGGGGTTTCTGGGCCCGAATCTGCCCTGGGGCCGTTTTGGCCTCCTGGCTACTTCACGCACCTAAGGATTGGTTCCAATCAGCCACTGGTTTTAGTGCAGGACGCAAGAAATGATGCGATGTTACATCGAGTCGTAAACATATTGTATACCAACAATAACGTTGTTCTATGTGGAAGAGCACAGACAACTCTTGCAGCAAGGGCAGCGGCAGCGCAGCATGATGTCATGGCAACAGCTGGTCTGCTGGTTAGGCCGATTAGACGGACTGGATGCACTAGCACGGCGGATGCCCGAGGCTTGCCATGCAGCGCATGAATTGTGGTCGCCATGATGTTAGCAACATATACCGCATGGTTAGGCAAATAGTTAGATGGTTGACAGACCACCATGGTACACACCCGCTGGAAAGTATGTGCACTGGCAGTGAAGAACGTTGGGTGATGGAATCATCAGACAGTGAGGATTGAACTGTGTACCAACACATGAACACACACGCACAACACATGAACACAAAACTCATCAATTTGACAAACATGAAAGCCGGGATGAGCAGCATTGCATGGCCACCGACAGTTGAGCAGACAAGGTGTGTCTGATCAAGGAGGCTGCGCCTTAAATACCACAACGTTATTGAAGGACATTCAAGCAGTCCCAAGGTCGGTCCTACCAGATCCTGGACACTCGACTGTGTTTGCCCTGCTGAGAGCAGGCGGCTAGTCCAGGTAACCAATGACATTTGTTGAGAAGCCAAGACATGCCTTTGTCCCGTCAAATCTTGCAACTCCATTGAACAGCTGCTGCTACTTTGGCTCTTGCTACCTTGATGTCCCAGAGCCCTGTAACCGTGACCTGTGCCCTTGCCAACATCAGCTGCAGGAAAACACGTGCACGCCCGTGCATCTAACCTCTGCCAACTACAACTGGTAAGGAGCATCGTTTGATCCGTTGACGAGTTACCAGGCCTGCTCAGGGAAAGGAAATCGCTCCGGCGATGGTGGAACGCCCAGCTGTGCTCTCCAATTAGACCTGCGCATAAGCAACCAATCAGAGGGTACAGCCAGTCTCCAACCACCTGCTGCATGTGCGTTGGTAGTGTGAAAAACCAATTTCAAACACGACACCTGCAGCCACGTGTGTGATGTATGACATTGGTGCCCATCAACTTGGTGCCCAGAGCACATCTGTGGCTGTGACTGGCGGTGCCCTGTCAGTGCAGCATGGACTTTGCTTGGCACACTTGGACTAGCGTGCTTTGCGCCTTCTGTGCTCTGTTCCTGTCTTTTGTAGCCGGTTGCCTTCCTTTCTGCCTTGTTTGTTTCTGTCTTCTGGCCTATTTCTGGCTTCGTTCCTGCCTTTCATCTTCTTTGTTGCTCAGTGCAGGTCAGGACGGCTTCCCTGCTGTACCAAATCAGTCGATCAAGATTGGAACACAAACCTTGCACAATCCACGTCCTTGCCTTTCCCCTGCTGACCATCCTTCCCGGACTCTAGCAACAATCTGACGGCTTCCCTGGTGTAAATACCTATATATATTTATAACAATAACCAGCAGATGAATTGCTTAACGGTATATTCCAGGACACACCTGACGGCGACAGTGCCAACGGCTATCAGGCAGGGATTAAGCAGGTACAGCTAGAAACAAGGGACGGGAACCAAAGTCTGGGCCTGAGCTGGCAATTTTTGCTTGACTGACAGCATCACCCTCAAACATGAGATCTTCACTGCATCATGGCGCGTGAATCGTGCGTGATCTTGGCGCATAGATAGGAATTGTGGTTATGGCGGCCGCTGTCAGGTGCTCAGGTGCAGAATGAGATGCAAACCTTGCAAGCGCCATCTGCCCGTTAGCCTGCTGAAATTGGCGCACGTCACAACACCCAGGCCACAATGGCCATCATGTGGCATGCTCAAGTGTGCACCTGGAGACTCACAATGCAGGGGACTTCATACCGTACGGGACCTGGACGTCTAGGCCCAGTCCCGGAAAATTGATAATGGACAGCCCGGCAAAGCCGGGCTTTTGAGCCCACAAAGCAGGTGTTGTCTGGGCATTCTTGCCGTTCCCCCCCCCCCCCCCCCCCCCCCCCCCAACCCCCATTTCAGTCGCAATTACCCCGACACCTCCAGCCACGCCGTCCGGGCAACCAGCAGAGCCGCAAAGGGCTGTCAAGCTCCCTGACTCACTTGACAGTGATAGCCCTGTTAGCGCCGTGGAGAGTGAAGAGGTTCTGGCGGTCGGAAAAGAACGACCAGACGCCATCAACAGGCTTCATGATGGGCTGTGGGATGGGGCATGCCAGCTTGATTTCAGTGATGTGCCGGGCACCTCTCTCAAGAAACCTGAAACCAACCGACGGCACACTCCACCCACGCTTGTGCATAATCATCTCACATGGCACTGGCAATTCCCATGCACGGATTTCCAGTGCTGCTGTGATTTACTCATACTGCGCATAGCCAGTTAGCGATGCGAGGGTGACTAACTTGCAAACTGTGGTACGCTACGGAGCCACGTCCACTGTTCTGGTTAACGTTCCAGCTCCATGCAACAGTCTCACCTGCACAATTGTGTCTCGTAATCCCTGATGGCTTCCTGCACAACCAAGCAGCCACACCCATCTTTGTCAGATCAGTTCTTGCACCCGGCTCACACGTACCACGTCTCGGCCGCCAGACCAAGCCTGTGTGCATCTAGTGCCAAACCAAACGACGGTGAGCCCCCAGTTTCTTTAGCTTCTTTGCTTTCTACGTGTAGCACTGCGGTTAACATATTCAGCTCTGCAATCACAATCCTCTCTGCTTCATTACTCCACATTTGGCTCCTGTCTAAACCCATGTGCACTTGCGCATAATCCACCTGATCCGCATTGTACCACTGAGTGCCAAAAATGTGCAGTACTTGTATCTACCTGTATGGCTGCTTCATGTGCACCATGTGTTGCATGTGCTCCATGTGGCGCATGTGGCCTATGTGGTCCATGTGCCCCTTGTGACCCATGTGGCTCAGGGTGGTGCATGTGCAGCGGTCCAGGGTATGCCTCATGAGAGCTGTGGCCTGATCTGCGCACTGGGCTGATTGACCTGGAGTTCCCTCCATGCCTATACTCCCCTCCTTGCTCCCCAGGGCTGGGAGATCTGCGTTCCCTTCGCCCAAACACGCTTCCTTGCTCCCACGGAACAGGCAATCTGCGCCCTCTTTGCATGATTCCTCCTAGCTCCCCTGGACTGGGCGATCTGGACCCCCCTCGCCTGAAACTTTCTCTCCCCCTTGGACTGTGTGGCCTTGAATCGGGACGCATTCCTGGTTGCATTGGCTGGCCCCAGGGACCCCAGGCAGGCCCCGGAGCATAACGGCCTCCTGGTCCCTTCCACGGCCCCGGGCTGGGGGGCATGCAGTGGACCGCCCAGCCCAGCCGGTGATATTGCTCCTGTTCCACGTCACGATACCTTGATCTCGACCTAGATCTGGGGCTAGCTGATTGCCGCCCTGGGCTTTCATAAGGCCCAAACCTGTGACGCTCGAACTCAGAATTGTGCGGATGTCTTGATCTGGATCTGGATCTGTAGCGATCCCTAACCCTTCCCCTTTCCCTGTCGCAACTGCTAGGGCGTCTGCCGCGAGCCCTTGCCCTGCCTCTGCCTCTTTCAACTTCAGGACTCTGGCTCCTACCCGGAGTATGGCTTCTGCCACCATCCCATGCTTGCTCCTCATCTCTACCCACGCCTTGGCTTCTGGTCCTGTCGCACTGGCCCCTTGTGCCTTCCAGACTGCGGCCCCTGCCACCCTGCTTCGAGCCCCTACCATCTGAAAGGCTGCAAGGGCCGGGCCTGCCTGCCTGCGCGCCGCTGCTTTCACCCACGCTCGGCTTGTGCACGTCAGCCCCTTCTATTGCACCCACAGTTGGCCTGTTCCTGTCATCCCCAATCCCGCCACCACCAGGCCTTAGAGTAGAACCCTCCGCCTGACTTGAGTGAAAGGTGTGCGGATAGTGATAACCATCTGAAGATGTGCTACTGCTGGGATAGGATAGCGTCGCTCCAGAGCCAGAAGATATCCCATCTGCGTCGCTGCCTGGTCTTAGTTGGGTAGCATTTGGCACTGCCTGGTCGGCTGGAATCGCCTTGCGCAAGGCAGGAGGTACCATTGCCACCGCACCTGTGCCTGCCAAAGGCACGTCAGTGCTTGCCAGGCGGGTCACCACACTCTCTGCACGGAGCGGTTTGTTGTCACAAGGCTGGGCTGCAGCTGTGGCTGGTGTAGGCTGGCTGCTGTCTAGCCCGAGTGCGGGCAGGGCATTGTTGGCTGGGAGTTCTGCGATAGGACGAGTCATGGCTGCTTCAGGCCGGTGTGAGAATGCGTTGTGCGGGCCTCGTGCTCGTGGGTGCGTCGGTGGCTGTTCATGGTGCGTTCCACGTTTCAGTTCATACCGAATGCATGCCCTGCGGGCACAAACAGGGATGCACGCGATGATGCATGTGATGATGCATGGATGATGCTCGGACAGAGCTAACAATGTTGTGTTCGTGTTTTTGTTTGTTCGTTGTTGCTGACAGACATGCACACATGACAGACATGCACACCTGACAGACATGCACACCTGACAGACCAGCTGCCCGTACAAAACCGTAATCCATTGTCAGTCACTGATGCGTGACATGCGCCAGACAGTGTCAGTGAGAGAGTGAAACAGCAACGTGACAACATCCTGTGACTAAGAGGCGGCACGTGGGTCATCTGAGAGGTTGTTGTGCATGTGCACAGCAGTCGCATGCACATGCATCCGCCCCACCTGACCAGTCCATCAGTGTAGCCAATCTCTGGTTCAGTCTTTGGGCACTCCACAGCATGCTCAATGGCCTTCAATGCTGACTGTATCGCAGCATCTCTCTGCTCCTGCAGTGGGAAGAGGGCATCAAAACGCACACTGTGTGAAGGCTGTGCTTCCCATGATGCATTGCTTGCAGGCGATGGGCTGTCCTGCCTTGTGCCAGAGAGAGAAAGGAAGGAAGGTGCGCAGGAATGCAAGAGAAGAACGACATGCATAGCGCATCGCTGTGCTGATCCATGCTGCCTTGCTTGCAGGTGGCAGTGCTTTGTCGTTTTCCTGTTCATGCTGCATGGTCTTTCGCAGTCCATCCAGGTAGGATGCTCACATGCAGAAATGCAAGCTATGGCTGGCGTTACGCACAGGACTAACAGCTCATGTTTCAGACCAGTGCCAGAACAGCTTGTGTTCCAATACCAAGTAGCAGCCGACACAGCAGCAGTCTTCACAGCTCAACCGCCAGACCAGAGTAGCCGCACGTCAAGACCGCAACACCTACCTACAGCTCAGAGCCATGGAGACGGATGATCACATGCACGCACACCAGACCAGCGCAGCTTTCCGCATCGCAGCAGAACTCACAGGCAGTCAGAAGCAGCAGCAAGTACAAGCCATTGAGACACACACAGACCAGCTCGCCTTTGGCGAACAAGTAGCCCAGGAGCTGGCTCGGCATTTCCACACAATGCTCAATGTGGTAAAAAAAAGTATCCAGCACACTACTTGCAGCCATCCGCCCACAACAGCTCTCCTCAACGCATCCAGAGGTGAAGCTGCAGCGCACTTACAGCTACCACAGCCCCAGCACCCCCCTCCACCCAGCCAAGTCAGAAGCAGATCAGCAGCAGCAACAGCAGCCAAAAAAACACAGGAGGCCACAGCAGCACACCAACAAGCAACCACAGCAGCGACCTCAGCAGCCAACAGTCAAGAGCCAACCTTTGAAGAAGTTACTGCAGCCATTGCATGTTTGAAGGACACTGCGCCAGGGGCCAACAACATCGCCAGCCAGCTACTCTTGTGTTCAACAACAACTGCCTGCGACGCATTCTGCTTGAACGCCTAGGCCCAGAAGTGATCAGCAAGTGCTGGCCTCTTTGTCAAAACTCATCAACCTGCCGTCAGTGCCCGTCAGAACCCACAGGCTCAGGTGGCTAGGCCACATGGGACGCATGTCTGACGCTTCCAGCGTCAAACGCTTGCTTTCGCAACTGTTCCAGCCCCAGAGGGCCAGCAGGCTGTAGCGAAGAGAGGCATGAGTGCCCCATTCTCAACTTGTGACCGTGTTGCCAGTGATGACATTCGTACTTTGCACCCTGCTACCATTGACCTTTCTTGGCTTTACGATTGTCAGGCGCAAAATCTTTGAAGAGATGTTGTGTCTAGCTGCAGTACCGTGGGTTGAACCATGAGAAGCCATGTAATAATGATGATGATGATCATGATCATGGCGATGATTGATGATTTGCAGTTGCCTTTTGTGCGTTCATAACATGCATGCATGGCCTTGGACTGTCAGATCCTACTTCTGGACGCACCTGGTTGATATGCATGCATGCTTTTGCCTGCAAAGCTTGGTCCACATGCGGCACTACCTGGTTCAAACGCAGCAGCCAGAACCGAACAGATCTGACCTGCAACAACGCGACAATGTCATTTCCAAAGAGTCAAAAGATGTCGTTTTAAAGCTAGAGCGAGAATTGCATACTTCAAACAGTTGAGCAGAAGCCTGCTGGCCAGCCCTGGACATTAGTCAAATGGTGTGCGATAGTTTAGCAAAGGCTTGAGCTGCAGGGTTAATCTGCGAACAGTCTGCCGTGTCGCCTTGGTGGCCCAGAACGCCTGAAAAACCTGGTCTTGAATTGAACTTTGTGGTGCAATGGATTGGGGTCAGGCATGGTTGGTGGGGTTCAGAACTCTTTCGTAGCATCGCATGGGCTGCTGCACTCGTAACATTCCAGCTTCAGCATCGTAGCCCTGTTCCTGTTTCTGTTGAGGATTGCGCTATGGAAATCTCTTGCAAACGAAATGATCGTAGGTGCCAGGTCAAGTCTCAGCACAAACTGGGACTTCAGACTTCTGGTTGTAGTTTGGCTATGATTCAAGGCAACACAACCCGGCTGTGCCTCATTCCAGCAGCTCTTTGGGCCAGGCATTCAAACGTGTTTGTGCTCGTTCTCATACTCAACCAGATCCTAGGCTGTGTCTGGGCGACACTTGTGCCAACATGATGTGTAGGTGACCCCTTGGAGACCTCCGAGTTTGACGCGCATGCTTGGTTCTGGAACATTAGAAATCCCTCAACCACCAACACTTGGCATAGGCTGGCTGAATTTCTCATTATGGCGATGGCTTTGAGCAAGAGCTCGCTTGCTTTGCCCCTTCTTGTCTGCTTTGTGCTGCTGCCTGCATTATCTTGATAGCCGTGCTTGTGGAATGGAAAAGAGCTCCAGGGGTCACCCAAGGCTTGTGAGGCGTACCGGCAAACAGGCGTACCTGTTTGAGCGCACCTGTTTACCGTGTCTGCCATCCCTCATCCTGCCACATTCCATGCACGCTCTGTCCACCATGCAAGCATCCAGTGCGTCAAAAGGAAGGTCACACACGTCCGAAACGGAAAGAACTGATTTTGAAACGACATTGTCCAGGCGTGAAGTAACGCACACTGAGCGGTCGCCTGCAGGAGATAGCAGATGCAGGGGAAGGCTTTTGTCCAGAAAAAAGGGTGTACCAGGTCAATGCACGCGTTCTGAATTTTTCAGTAAACCAACGCAAGACAGGGCAGGTGGTAAAGTATGTGCCACAACTGCACGGTTTCAGACAAACCTGGGCATGAAGGCGTGCTATGAAGTTGGAGTCTTTGTGAATGGCTCACCTTGTTCGTTCTCAAGGCCTACAATCGTGCATATGCTCTCTTTGTTGATGATCAGGGCCCCCTTGAGGGCAGTGGACAGTTCAGGGAGAGGTGATTGGCTGTGTTGCAGCCTGCAGGCAGCAAGGGGATGAATACAAGCTGTTGTTCCATGAAAGAACACAGCTCTGTACTGGCACCTCGGCACTGTTCAACCTACTTTTCTTACTACCGTATCATCATATATACTTATATATTTGCTCAGGTGGGTCAGGCCGGTACACATCCCGTCCCATGTCCTTTGACGGCTTCGCTGATGTAAAAAACCAATGATATGACATATATCATCATAAACACAAACGTAAACATTCTCACTAGCTCTAAGAGATGCTGCTCGCTCCTGAGGCTGCTTGTACGTAAGTCTCTTGCCTAGCTGATTTCCTTGTCAAGAGGTGGTGTGTCTAGGTGCAGTACCGTGGGTTGAACCATGACAAGCTATGTAATGATGATGACCACATCGGTCACACGACTGTGTGAAGTGAGGCAGGTCTCATGTTTAGGATCATCTTTGCAACCACTCGGCCGGTGCGGAAAATTGATAGGTCGACACAAAGTACTCGTTTAGTGTACTGCTTCAAGCCAGGTTTTAACGGAATCCGCTAGGGCGCCACGCCGTTCTTGCGTTGCGTAGTTTTCTGCGACGCCCCGCAGCCCACCGCCCAACAGCAGAAACCGAGCTACAATCACGCGAAAAGCGGCGAGGATAGAACAAATTTTCCAAAGTATTCGGACACTGCAGTAAGTCGTTTCAGTTATTCGACTTGCACTTCGGTTTTACACAGGCAATCTTTGAGCGCCGTACAAGCCTGTACAGGGGACGATGCCTCTCACGCCAACTCCATGCCATTGTACATGTTGTAAGCTATCCAACAAGCTGCCCGGCACCCCAATTGGTGGCCGGGTTGGCAAGTTACCGGCCCCGGAGCCTCCGACATGATCCAACTATGAGCGACGATTTGCGGCGCGGCCGCAACGACTACCAATATTCTTGGCGGTGAGCTATGTAGCTGCTTCTCCCTGGTTTTTGGAATGCTTGGAACTATTTTGGCACTCGTTGCAGCCGCACTGCGCAGGATTTTACAGTCAGAAAGGTCTGAAAGCCCCTCTTATTACCCAAAACAATTGCGATTCGCAATGGGATTTTACAGTCGGTACAGTAGGGTGTTTTCACAAACAGCCGTGATACCCATGTGAATTACATGATAATGATGATAATGATCACAACGTTGAACACCGGCGAAGATGTTGTTATGACAATGGGGATATCAATCAGATGCAACAACAACTCATGGAGGCTTACATGGTGCTGCAGAGCGGAACATGAATATGAACATGAGGAGGTTCACATGCATGAGGTTCACATGCAGACTTGCGTTGTGCAGCGGCTAAGCATTGCCAGACTGGTATGATGCCATAAAGTACCCCAACCACGTCGTTCCTGCTGTGTGTTTGCGTTGGTGTGCCTGGTCAGGGGGTGGGCCAGGGCAGTGTCCATCCCGTCTTGTGTCATCCGACGGCTTCAACGTGTATACTTGCACAGGTGTGAACATACGTGAAACATTAGAAAACGTGCCGACGTACCAGAAGTCTTGCAGTGCCGCGACGGTCTGCACTTGGCCTCGTGTCATGTACAGCACTGGAAGGGCGGTGTGGATGTTGACGGCTGACGAGCCCTGCACAACATTCAAGTGCCTCTGATGCCAGGTGTTTTGTGCTGTGGTCAGCATCAGGGGGGGCCCACATGCACAGAGCGTGAACGTTAGCAAGCCATGCAAGAGACGGGGCTGGATACCGTCCTGAGCAACCCTGAGCGACACAAGGCAACTTCAAGGCGCAAGACGAAGAACCCAGAAGTCAAAGCACTGTGGACAAACAAAGGCGTACTGCCAAAAGGCCCTTGCCACTGATGTTACAAGCATCGAGCCAAAAAGCAGACAAAAATGCCACAAAATTGCAAACAAATTATTTGCTTGCATGGCCTGCCGGGTGCCTTGCTTGGCTCCGGCCTGTTGAACAATGATCGGAGGGGGTCCATAGCGTGAGGTGGTGGCCAGCAACTAAGTGCTATCTAGCAGACAGTCATCAGTGTTGTTTAGGCCTTGTGCATCAGATTAACAAAGCAAACAAGTCTTCAAGTTTGCTAACAAAGTCTGTAACTTCAAACTTTAGGTGCCAAAACCCCGACAGAAACAGAAGTCTGCCAAACCGACAGCGTGATTGTCTGAAAACCAAGTGGTTGTTTGAAACAAGGACTGTGGGCCATGCCTCTTACCTGATGAGGTGGAAACGTGCTCGGGTAAGCCGGGAGGAGCGGCAGCAGAGGCCTGAGCATGTCAACAAACACAGCGGCGCACGTCAAAAACAACGGCAGTGACAGCGGAAAACTCTGACATATCTCCCATCTGGTGTGCCAGGAGTTGGGTGCGTGCATAGATCATGCATGCACCCCCTTAGATGCTCAACAGATAAGACGTGACATCTTATCTGGTGTGCTCTTTCCGGTGACTTATTTATAGAAAGATTGCAACATGATCTCACACACAGCATGTTACTGCAGTGACGGCGTTCAAAGTGGTACTTGCCCATCTCAGGGAAAGAACCCCGCTACCAGGCCAGCAGAAAGCTGGTCCCAAACTTCCAGTCAACAGGCACGTACAGTGTTCGTAAAGTAGTTCAGGACAGCCAACATTCTCCCGGTATTTAACATTAATTGACATATTTAACATTAATAACATTCTCCCGTAATACTCTGCCCCACCTTCTGGCTGGTGGTTGGTGGCGTGGCAGTGGTGGCCACTGGTCATACATGAAGTCCACACCCATGATGTGCTGGACGTTGGGCAGTTTGACGCCTGTGGCGGTCACATGCAGGCAGAGTGAGGGTGAAGTTTCAAGTTGAGCAGTGCTGCCAACCCCCCCCCCCACACCTGCCAATGCCAAACCCGTTGTATCATGTAGCAAAGCAATGCAGGCAGTCCAGGCACTTGGCAAGGGTGCAAGGCTCTGCACGCCCTGTGTACGTCACACACAAATGGTGTGCTGTTCAACATCATCCTTACATCGCTTTCAGCATGCTGCGGTGCTGCAAGCCAAACAGTCCAGGCGCTTGACAGCCTGCAACACAACCACTCCCCTAACTGGGCATCAGCATGGCTCAAAACATTCAAACATCGTTTGAGGTTACTGTGGGTTGGAGGTGATGGTGTTGCTATGTAGCCAAACACAAAAATATCTCTGTGCGGCAAGGCAGTCAATTCCACTGCAACTCCCCATGTGACAATTAATTCCATGTGTATACTGAGCCAGTCAAATACCTTGGAAGGCCAGGTCCGTGAGTTCCCTGTGCCTCTTGGCAGCCGCAGTGATGATCCCGATAGCTGCCTGCACCGCCCGTTCACTTCCCCGCAGCTCAACGATCCGCTCGTCCCCCGCAATGATGCACTGACGCCTGGCGAAGGGCTCGCACCCGGTCAAGCGTCGGATGCAGGAGATCGCACGTGCTGAACGACCTGAAGCCAGAGAAATAACAGGGCATTTCACATGGGTCAGATTGGTGCAGTTGCGCTGCCCACCTCACCTAAAATACACGAAAAAACATCAAAAACACAGGCACATTAAAAAAGCCGCATCTGGTATCACTTGTTTGGCATAGTTGAATGTATCATAATGCAAGGCAGTGCCCCTGCATCTCATGCATGTCTTTGGTCATGTCAAGTCACGTCCGGTGTTCTAAGAAAATCCAACTTGCACTTGTTGCACATAGTGAATTGCCCTGCAATGTCGTAGCGATCAAGTTTGCTGCAGTGACCAGTCACATTGAGGGCTAGCTAGGCCACATACTTCATGACATCAGACGGGCGGATGGAGGCATTGCATTCAAGTTGCCCGATATGAACCATTATCATTCTGACCAATGTCCCACTGTCAACTGTCAGCCTGCCTTGTGCGTGGTGTGTGCACTGCCTCGTTTTCACAGGAACATCAGGGAAGCCGTCACAGGACGCGGGCCAGGACGTGTACCGCCCTGAGCAAGGAATGATCAAAGTCGGACTGCTGGTACTGAGTCCGAAGACACGTTGATTTACTCATAATTTGGTGGTAGCCTACAAGCCAAAAGCTCTGTCTGTTTGAACTTGCACCTGTGCTTCAGGGTCATTTTGCGAGTTGCTGACTGTAGCCTTCAAGCATGACGGTTCTGTTATGCAACTGATACCTGATTTCAGTTAAAGGAAGTTTAGTATGTAGTAAGTTGTCCATGTGTGGGCGCATGCTCTCACCAATGATAAACCCAGCGGCCGTACGTGGAATTGACAGCTGCACACCGCCACCCGGCAAGTGCTCTTTAATGACGACACCGTGCGCTGCGGCCTCTGCATGGTTGCTGGGGCGACATGCATCTGCATGCATCCATGGCATGACGCCTGATGTGAACCGTGTGCACCTAGTGTGAGGGCATGGCACGCTGTGGAATTACTTGGGCACTGCATGCACCTGATGTGAGAGGGGTAACGTGAGGGCATGGCACACTGTGGAATATTAGGCAGAGCTTATGGAAAGTGGTTGAACCATTGTGGTCAGGCAGGCATGCTGACACAGTGCCTACAGGCGCGGTCACAAGGCCGGTCTCAGTCCGAGCAGTTCTCATTAGTCCCTTAGTCAGGAGTCAAACCACGTGATGGCAGTGCGCTCAACCTATCAGTGTGACTTGCCTTAACAGGCCATAGCGAATGTGAACAAAGTGTTGCAATCACTACATGCACGCCCTTTGAAAGTGCAGTTTTCCTTGCTCAGGAACAATAAGCTCGCTCAGTGCGCTCAGCCTGTCAGTGTGGCTTGCTTGATCGACCACACAACTTCAAGGTCCAGATGGCCAAATGAGGCATGACCGGCACTGAGCTGGAATGCCCTGTATGGTGTGCCTTACCATCACGACGCACCTATATGCTCTCCATGCGAACCCATGGTGTTCATCCTCGTCTTGCGCCTCCTATTGCCTGTAGCGCACACGTGTGATGTGCTGTGGTGGCACAGTGGTGGCAGTAGCGCCGTCCAAGGTTAGAGCTGCTGACCTCAGCGCTGCACAGCACGCGCCAAGCCTTTAGGGGTAGGGCCTCTCACGATGCGGATGTCAGACACGGGGTTCTATTTTACTTAGCAGCGGAACGTGTGACTCGCCGATGGGTCGTCGGTTGATGCAATGTGCTGAATCTGGCAATCTTTGGGGTGGCCGACCCAGGAAATCTTTTGGATAAGGTCTATGAAGTGATGCAGTGAAGTGAAGTGCCCCACCGCTCTTCTACATGTAGCTGTGACTCATGTGGTTAGGCGTTACCTTGTGAAAAGCCCTAGTGTCCTTGACCACCACTGTCGGCACAATCGCGTTGACCATGACGGCCAGATGATATTGTCGAAGTTGCGGGCATCTGTGTCCTGGAAAACCCTTCCCAAACTGAGAGGCTCAACTGGATCGGCTGGGATCAGCATCAGGCGTGCAGGAGGATCAGCAGCCATGATGGCAGTGACAGATCCTTGCTCATTGTCAAACTATCAGGTATGTGCATTCATGCTTTTGGCCATGCGCACTGATGGCCTGGTGGGTAATGGGTGTCAGTGTTTCAGCGGCACTGCACACTCTGCCTTTCATAACATCGGATTGCTAATTGCGCACGGCCATCAGGAACAATGAGGCCGAGCAGGTACGGTAAGAGTGGGCTGACGCAATGGATTCCATGCTGAGTGCAAGCGAGCTCAGGCATTGCGATCCGCACTGAAAGTCATGGAAGCGCACACTGAACTCAGGTGATGGATGCGCCTTAAAACATTAAGTAGCATTCTGGGAGCAAGTGACCTCAGACATCAGCACACAGACGAAGACCAGTCTGTGCATGGCAATACTGTTGCAGGAGGCACGTGTTGTGCATTCAGCCTTCGAACTTGACGTGGACTTCAAGGCCCACGCCATTCAAGGACATGCACAGGCAAGCCACTGCAGCCACATCAAGTGCACCAACAACACACGCTTATAGACCAGTCTTGTCAATCAACTTTAGCTCATCGAGTCATGCAGTCATTGCAGCTTGGGCTTCACAATGCTTGTGGAGCAGCAATGCCTCTTGCTGTCCTGTGTATGAGACTGGCACAATTCTACCTCTTTGCACAAGAGGGGAGAGAAGCAAGCCCGTCTAGCATGTGAAGGGGACACACTGAGATGATAGTGGAAGCCACTTGGCAAAGCGTGCGTAGGATAAACCTTGGTTCACTTCTGATGCCCATGCTGATGCACTCTGTTGGTGCTCATAACCGCTCCAACTGCAACATGCACGTTTGCAGTTGGACGTGCACGTTGAGCAAGCTGCTGTTGGGCAGTTGGTTTTGGACACCAGCGGCGGGCTGGCCATACACAGCGCCCATCTGGTTCAGGGTGGGGCGGACCCGCTGCCCCTCGACTTCACAATGGGAGAACAGCACAAGGTGTGGTGAGATCATTTTCTAGTTTGGAGGCTGCGCGTCTCCTGCTTTGGCAGCTGCTGAGTATTGGTCAGGCATGACCGGTGCGTAAGAGATGAATTAATTTCACCCCGATAGACCTGCTTTCGGGCCCTCTGTGGCACAAGGTGTGACGGGAATGCTGGAGTACTTGCTTGACTGCTGATCTTAGTTACTGAGCATTGGCCTGGTCTGGCTAGAGCATTCAACACTTTCAAACCAGCATTGTAAGACTGTATCTGGACCTACTGGGTTGAGTATTCAGACGCCAGCCCTCTGCACACCCATGCTCTGTGGTACACGCAGGTGCTGGGCACTCCTCTTCAAATCGCGCTGCCATCAGGCCTGTCTGCCGGCAGCACACTCAAGGTAGCAGTGCAGTTCACTGCCCCGTCAACCAGCAGTGCGGTGCAGTGGCTGGAACCAGAGATGACGGCGGACAAGACGTGAGTAGGGCAAAGGGTAACGTAATGACTGCGAGGACGTATATATGATTGACATGCATGTGACGTGAGTGGAACGATGCAATTGGGTACTGCATGACCGTGGCATGGCTTGCTGTCAAGCACACGTACCTGCACGTGTGGGCTGGGCATCGCCTCATTCCTGAGTGTCACCGTACTTGACGCACCCTCTACTGGATCGCACTCTCTATTAGTTCCTTGACTTAGTCGTGTGATTGAGAGCTGTAGCTTGGTACTTTTGACAGTGAGGCAGACCTCAGTCAGCAAACGATGAGACACAGTGGAGCTTGGTGAATCTTGTTGTGTGGGATTGAAACTTCTGTTCAATACATGCACGCTCAGTTCAGCAATCGGACAGGTCTCATGTTGTTTGGAAAGCAGGAAAGATTGCTCGTCACCAAAATAAAAGAGAAAACGTGCTGATATCCATCCTGCACGCAGGCACCCCTACCTGTTCACTCAGTGCCAGGCCATCCATGCACGCTCATTGGTGCCATGCCAGGTAGGCAGTCGGTGAGTAGTGCCTATCACGTGACTTGAGTGCTTGATACGGAACAGGGAATTTAATTGGTGGAGACAGAACAGCCTTCAGGTACTGAAGAGGAGGGCTTTGCCTCTTCCAGAGTGACTCTTGCCAGACAGAATATGGCACCCAAAGGCAGTTGAAAGAATTTATTTATTAACAGACACCCAGTAGTCACAAAGAGTTGCAAGGGAGCAAAAGAAGCTGCTGTGGCACGAATGTTGACCATTTGTCGATTTTGTGTGATGAGATTATTCAAGCTGCTAGATGTGAAAGGATGAAGCATTGCTTGTGTGCCTGGGTAGTCCGGTTATGAGCAAGATTGTCGTGCTTGAATGCGAAAACCTGATCACATGGCCCTGTAACCGTCGAAGGCTGCTCCTCCCACTGCTTCAGGACACGCCCGGTGCTAAGATGACGTACACCGCAGCAGTGCGCGTGCCCAGTGAACTCACGGCACTGATGAGCGCTGTGCCTGTGGAGGAGGGGACAGGGGAGATGGAAGCAGGTCGGTTGCAGTATCAGTATCAGTTGTAGGTTGATGGTTGTTGTAGCAAGCGTGCGTTACTTGTCTGCCGTAGCGAGGTCCAGTTGGAAGAACGTTCTGAAGGTGCTGCTAGATGGTGTTGTAGCAAGAGTGCGGGGCTTGCCTTGAATTGAATTATACGTAAGTTGCCTTGTGACAAAGCCTGCTGCAGGGTGTTCCAGTTGCTGACAGTGCTACACAAAGCATGTCGTTGCTAGAAACGGGATTAGAAACGTTGATAAGCATGTCGTCGATAGAAACGGGATTAGAAACGTCGATAAACATGTGTCACGAGCCGTGCCGCAGGTGTACCTCACCTGGCTGATGTCACCCCTTCAGAACCAACAAAGACGTTCCTGTTCACACAAAAGGTGGGTATGTACGCACAGTTCTGTGTCCTGCGGCGGCGTCCCTGACACATGCTGCTGAATTAACAGATGACCACAACTGTGTTGTGAATTGTGCACAGATTGCAAATCAAACATGTCATCGTACACTAACATTTCCCGTTATCCTGTTCCACAATCGCTTCCAAGTGGTTCAGGGAATTAGTTGTACCCTTGGCAAAGGAGGTCAGCCGTTGCAGGTAACCGCAACACACCGTGCGCATGTGTGGGCGCACTGGCCCGGCGTCTGCAATACAACGATATCTCAGCTTAGTTATTAGGGACCTTCTTTGTCAGTTGATGATATCCTGCTTCCTTATCAAGCTGTGGCTTGCGACGCACGGGCTCAAATCTCCTACTGCAGCTTCCCAGGTGACAGCCACTTTGCAAAGCAAACACCCGGCTTGCCTTGCCCGCCTGCAGGTTCCCATCCCGCCCTACCTTCTAGCCCTGGCAGTTGGTCGGTTGGAGAGCCGTGAGCTGAGCAGACGGTCCCGTGTGTGGAGCGAACCCAGTGTGGTGGACGCGGCGGCATACGAGTTCGCTGACACCGCACGTTTCTTAGATGCAGGTGGGTCACGTGGGGCAGTCTACTGCAAAGGCCAAGCATGTAGACGCTATCATCAAGTAGCATCATCTGTAAAGACGTGTGAGCAAGTCTTGAGTCAATTATATGTCTGATTACTCAGGAAATCCGTCACCAGGCAATCAGAAGCAAACACAATGCCTCAATGCCGTTCCCCCCGCACAGTGCCAGGCAGAACTGGCGGGCAAGAAGCTGCTATCTGTGGGCAGCAACGGCAGCATGACAATGCTCAGTTGGTGAGCCGCATGTTTGCATCGCCATCAGTGATGCCTTCTTCCCCCCCGCTGCAGGCGAGGAGATCGCAGGTCCTTACGTCTGGGGCCGCTATGACCTGCTGCTGCTGCCTCCCTCATTCCCGTACGGTGTGAGTGGGTGACTGTATATCCTTATGTATAACATTCATGATTGTATATGGTTTTTGAGCTAATGAAAGGATAGGTCAGCCTTCCTGATGTATATAAATGACAACAACATGTCTGATTTCCGTGAGTTCATGCAAGAATGGGGGCATTCCATGCGTCAAATGGGACTGCTGGCTCGCTGATGTAAACAAATGTACAGGGACAACCGGTCATGTACATGTGTGCCTCCCTGCTGCAGTATCTGATGGCTTGGACCATCATCTGTGGGCATGCCCTAACCACTGACCAGCAGCCTGCCTGTGCTGCATCATGTGATTACAGTAAGCTCTTATGTAATCACAGGTAGGCGGCGTGAAACCCTGAAGCGTGATGCAAAAGCTTTTTACTCTTTCTGCTGGCATGTCCGTTGCATGCAGGGCATGGAGAACCCCTCCCTGACTTTCGTGACCCCCACACTCCTGGCCGGCGACAGGTCAGCGCAGGGTCATGCACGTGGACGTGCGTCGTGTGCCTGACTCCAATTTAGCACTGGCCTCCTTAGCCAAGCTGCTGTTTAGTGGCTGTGCTTTTGCCCCTTGACCCAACGTGAACAAATGTCATGTCTTAGTAGGTTTCCTTCTTGTTTGATGATTTTTTTGTAGGTTTCTTGTTTGTTGGTTTCAGTTATTCAACCCTGTGTTTTTCTGACTTGACTCGTCCTACTCCGACAAGCAACATGCTGCTGTTTCTTGTTTAGTGGCCATGCTTTTGTCCCTTGACCCCAGGCAGCCTTGAGACCCGCAGGCAATGTTCTGCTCCTTGAGCAGTGTACAGGGCCTGTGTGTACCCCTTGCCCAACGTTGCCAGCTGCCATGTTTTCCTGGATTTTGCTGGTGTTGATAAGTTGGGCTGATGTTTCTGCCCTCCACAATCATCAGTTTCCGTTTTCAGAGTCAGTTGCTCTGTTTCTGCCCGTTGCCCCAGGTCATTGACCAACGTGATAGCTCACGAGATTGCCCACAGCTGGACGGGCAACCTCGTGACCAACGCCACGTGGCAGGACTTCTGGTGCAACGAGGGCTGCACCATGTTCCTGGAGAGGAAGATACTGGGGAGGCTGCATGGAGAAGCAACGCTGCAGGTGTGTGCTCGAGGTGTAGTGACATTTTGAGCGTGTGCTGCAGATCGCACCTAGAGAGGACTGTTCATGGCAAGAACATAAGGATGTGTGTACAGATCATGTGGGTAGTCGCTCAAGATCTTATGATGGCTGCAACGTACTTGTGAGGACTCAGTAGTTCAGTTCAGACGAGCAGCACCCAAGACACGCAAGTGATGTGGTACATTCGGAGTAGCTCAAATTTGGTTTGACAAACTTCACTGGTGGTCGTGGCTGTCTTAACATGAACAAAATTAGGAGCAAGCCATGGGTACCAGTGGCCAGCCTGCAACAAGGAAAGCCCTGGCCAAGGAAAGCCACGAGCTAGAAAACGAAGGAGAATCGAAAGCATTGCTGCGAGCCGCCGCAGCAAGTTGTTGCAAACAGCGCTTGAACATGTGCCCTGCAGTTCCATGCATCCAATGGGGCTATCACTTTAGAAGACGAAATCCAGAGATTTGGAACTGGCCACCCCTACACATGCCTAGTGCCAGACCTATCAGGCGGCATTGACCCTGATGACGTTTTCTCAAGCATACCGTACGAGAAGGGCTTCTACCTTCTCTACTATCTCCAAGTGAGTGACACGTGCCGAAACCGTTTCTTTGTCCGTTTCTGACCGTTTCACGCTGCAGTTTCACGCATCCAACGGGGCAATCGCTTTGGAAGCGGAAATCCAGAGGATCGGTCCGGAGCACCCACACACGTGTCTGGTGCCAGATCTGAGTGGAGGGGTAGATCCAGATGACGTTTTCTCACGGATACCGTACGAGAAGGGCTTCTACCTACTATTCTACCTACAGGTGCTGGCTGTAGCACGTGATTTGTAGGATTGCATGCACGCTCATTCAAATTACATGATTACTGATCATATCATACAATTGCATACACCGTGAATTCTTAGCTAGTCTGTTCGGTTTAAGCTGGTCTCAGCACCTGGCAAAACCAAAATCGTTGATCTTACGTTTCTCTCTAGTTCCTATCTAGTTCATGCTTACCTTTCAGGCCCTGCTTTCTTGATAACACCAAGATGAAATAATTAAGGTCTGTTGCTCAGTATCACCCTTGTGTTGGCTTCACGTGTGTTGACCTGTCACCTGTGCTCTGCAGACTCTTGTTGGCGGTGCTGAACGTTTTGACCCGTTTCTCAAGGCCTACCTTGAGGCTTTCAAGTTCAAAACGGTCACCAGCACTCAATTCAAGGAATTCTTCCTCGACTATTTCAAAGACGTCCCAGCAGCACAGCAGGTAGGCTCGAGTACAGGTTCAAAGCTATCAGAAGTGGATGTTGCTGCCTTGGCCGCCTGGCCAACAGTCCATGCAGCTCATGCAGTTCATGCAGTTCATGCTAATGCACCTTACTTCAAGCGTTTGATGGCGTGTTACTGCCTGGGCCAGAGGTTAGGAGTGCAGACGGCCTCGTCAGGCTGATCCTTGCACTACATGCTGGGGTCAGGGACCCTAGACGCCTGGTCCAAACCGTGCATGTGACTGCACTACTTTGATCGTGTGTTGACTGCCTGTCAGTCAAGTCCAAAACGTATGAATCAGCCCAGTCTTGTCTGAATCTGGGGCTCAACTTTAGGGGGCTTTATTGAGGAGATTGCAGGCTTGGAATCCACTGTACTGAGGCAGTTCTTGGCACTGTTGGCCCTGCACTAAATGATGATGGAAACAATGGGCATGGAGCCAGCACGTGTCACGTCCAAAGGAGTTCCCTGCAACAGTGAGCATGCCCCAATCATTGGTTTCCATTGCAGGTTGACTGGGACGCATGGTACCACAAGCCCGGCAGGCCGCCCGTGACCAACACGTATGACACCTCCCTGGCACAGCGGGCGTACGACCTGGCAGTCAAATGGCACACGGCAGACGTCATGGGCATTGGCAGTGAGTGGGGCCTGGGGTGGGTCCTTACATGTATGGCCCGTTGCGAACCTCGCCCAAGCTTTGGCATGATAGGTCATCTGACAAATTTGGCTGTAATGCACTATGGCCAGTGGTGGCACTGGTTGGTGGGGCTAGGCACTCTTGCCGTTGTTGGAGGGTTGGTGGACTGCTGGTGGTCCCAGAGGCCGGTGTTCGGTGACGTTGGCAAAATTGTTGTGGTGCCGGTGGTGTGTTCACTAGTTTCGAGTTTTCCCCACGTGTACGCAATTACTATTCAGTAGGTTTCGGTTGCCAATGGTCCCTCTGCATTGGTGTGCTTCCCAACGCGGAAGTGCTTGACTCGGAATCGGAAAGCAGCCATGTGCTGCCAATTGCAGGTGCTGGCCCTGTGGGCTCTAGCCCTGCTGACGTGTCTGCCTGGAGCTCCGACCAGCTGGTTGCCTTCCTGGACAAGCTGGGGGAGCTGCGGGCAGTGCAGCCCATGCATGCAACCATGACGCAGAAGTGAGTGATCATGTCTTTCTTGCTTGCTTGCTGCTTGCTGCTTGCTGCCTTTGCTGCCTTTGCGGGCCTTGCGGGCCTTGCGGGCTTGCGGGCTTGCTGGCTTGCGCGCGTGCGTGCGTGCGTGCGTGCTTGCGTGCGTGCGTGTGTTACGTTAGGCGAGGATTCAGCTCTGGAGCTGATCGTCATATCACGCAACTGGAAAATGAAGGTGCCCAACAACGGACAGGGTCGCCAACAATCGAAAATTCGCCGCTGGCAATGTGATCCAAAGTGTTAAGTTTGTGCGTTTGGCCGCGTTGCTGCATATTCCCATGGGCACAGGGCGAGGGACTGGCGGATGTTACTAGGCTCGGTGTGTGTGCTGCCTTGGTTGCGACGTTTGGTTGCAATCTCAAAGCAAACTGTTGTGATTGCCTCCGATGATGACTCTGCACCTGCTGCACTGCACCGTGTGGCGCTGTCTTGGGCCCAGCATGCTGCACTTTTGCAGGCCGAAGATCAGTTTGACTGGAGATGCGGCTACCATGTTGTTTACTAATGCACAGGCTGCGTTTACTAATGCACAGGCTGAGCTCAATGTACGGATTGCAGGGCAGCAAGAACGCGGAGATCAGGTAAGGCTCTGAGTGACCTAGTGTTAGGTGGGTTAGGCATTGCTGCACAGGCTCCTGTCTTTGATCAGAGGGCAATCGCTCCTGTCCTAGGCTCCGGTGCCCAATCACACGGAGCACCAATCAGTATCACAGAGCGTCAGGAAGTCCCCATGGATGCTTTGCTGCTCAACCTGGTGCAACAGTCGCGTTCTATACATTGGGCATACCAAGTGCAGTGCACAAGCCTGTTGTATGGGTCAAAGAACTGGAGTTGCACAGTGAAGGGGCAGTCGAAGGGGCTGTCCGGCTAGCCGGCATCGCCCATGTAACTTCAGGAATTTCATCTCTACATGCCTATCGCTGGAGATGTAGGATGGCCTACAAGACGGTCATGTGCAAGCGCCGACCCATTCACTTTCTTTCATATGTGTGCAGGGCTGCCTATTACAAGCTTGCAATAGCTGCGGAGGACTCTACAGTGTTACCGCATGTGGTAGATCTGATCACCACACAGGGGCGCATGAAGTTCCTGAGGTGTGTGAACGGCATAAACAAAATCAGGAGCTGCAGGGCTGAACAGGGCTGGGCAAATCACGGCAAGGCAGGGCTGAGCAGGGCTGGGCTAAGGAAGCAGATCGAAGTAGGCTCGGCAGGGCTGGGCAGGGCTGAGCTGGGCTGGGCTGGCAAAGGCCAGGCAATGTTACAATGCCACGCCCATTGCCTATCAAGCACAGGACAGCCTCACATGGGCAGGGCCAGAGCCAAGATGCTACCCACCCTGACACACAGTTAGGAGCACAGTTAGGAGCACTGAGGTCATAAGAGCACAACCCCATACATATCGAAGTGCCGACACTCGCACACAAGGTCAGGCACACTTTGGTGTTTGGGTGCACACACGCTGCCTGCGATTCACTTTGCAGGCCCTTGTACCGCGCCCTGTTCAAGAGCAACATGGGCAAGCAGTTAGCCCTGGACACCTTCCTTGCGTACCAAAACAGCTACCATCCCATCGCACGAAAGATGGTTGGAACAGACCTGGGAGCTGCATGATGTGAATGGCTTTCAGGAGTTTGCGTTTTTCTGGCTAGCGGATTCAGAAAGGCTGTTAAAGAGCAAACTGGTTGGACTGCATGCGCAGTACGGGGGAGGGAGGGGGTATTGAAAGTCCACCATTTTCCGACCATCTCAGCAATCACTAACCATGGAGTTAGGCCCTTAACGTGCTTAGCATGCATGCAAAGTGGTCACTCCTTGCTATAGAATGGTCATAGCAAGGAGTGACCATTTTGCACGCATTTGCTGACCATTCTGTTTTTAAAGAAGCACCCTCCCCCTTCCTTCCTGCTGCATGACTGAAGATTTGGAGATCACAAGATGGGAGGAATTCCAACCCGTCCAACCTACAAGTGAAGGGGATTGCAACACTCTACCTGTTGGAACAGCAGGTACAGGCTTGATATGTACTGCTCTCAAAAGTCCAAGATCACCGATGTTTGATGTCTCCTTGAGGCTCAGGCCAGGTTTGGATTTGAACACATATGCCCCGGTGAGGACCTCATTGCAAAGGCGCACAGCCAGAGCGCAAACAGGGCGGATTGGCGGAGGCCTGATACCATGGTTTCGCCTGACTTTCAAATGACGGCGGACGCTTCTTGCGGGTTTGCTTGCATTGCTTCTCGCACCACCTGGAGATCACTGCCACACACAAAGGTGCAGGCGTAGCCGCCACACCTGTCAGAGAGACCCTTTGGCAGCCCTGCTCAACTCTCGACTCGCCGTTTCCGGCGTCGTCTAGAAGCTGGCCAAACGTTGCCACGAAGACAACGGCCACAAAATCTGCATCAGTTCCGCACAACGACCGTTCATCCAAACGCTCAAAGTGAGGTTGCATACTTGCAAACCCAGTCTAACGTACGTAACCTCGCCTTCTGTCAGCAGGTTCTGCTCAGCGCCATCTGCGCTCAGACGCCAGACGCCATGCGGAAGTACTGCTTGGCCACCCTGCTCCTGATAACTTTGACCAGCAGCGCGTCAGCGGCACGTCCCCTAGTGAAGCCAAGCTCAATCCGCCTTTTGAAATCCGAATGTCCTCTCCCTCAAGGCTGGTGGGAGGCTGCCCCTGGAAAGCAAGCCTTGGCCAGCATAAGCAGCTCGTGCCCAAGTAAGTCGGTTCCCACGCCTCGAAGAATGGCAACGTCAGGTCTCACGCTCAGCCGGGTTAACATTTGAGTTTCACTTTTTAGATGCTTCTCAAGACACCTTACACCAAGACGCTGTTGGATCGCGCATCTGGTGCAACATACCGCCAGTGATGTTAGGGCACGCGGCTGTTGCTGTTGATTCAAAGCCGCCACCGGCCCTCACGCTTGAGCTTTGCACTTCGACGCACATTCAATGGTGATCCTCAAACCACCTCTGCAGTTGCCTACAGCATTTCCGGGTCGTCTTTGCATCCTGGCCTCCGCATGCCCGAGGCTGGTCGGTCGTGTTTCACGTGACCTGATTCTGCCTTCAACCTTAATGTTACAATGTCTTTTCAGGTGCAGCCGGCAAACTCGCAAAGATCGAAACATGCCTTCCGTGCGTGTGCGGCGCCTACCAGCTCTTAACCGAATTCACGTCCAAGGCGAGGTGCGTCTGCAGTGGACAGCTTGTTATCTGACTTGTCTTCTTTACTGCCAATAGAAAATCAAGCAACGCTCAGTATGGTAGATGCAAAAGTTCCACTGAGCTGGTTGTTTGACATCAGCTTTTCGCCAATGCGCCTTCAAACCCGTGGTCTTGCATACATGAACCTTGTCCATTGCATCGTTCATGCTGATGCAGTTCCGCCAGAAGCCTTGCAGCCAGCCAGCCCATCACCGGGCACGTCCTTAGCACCTGCATGCATGAGCATGCTGACAAGTTCCTTGCAGCGGAAGCTGGCTTGAAGGACTGCTTGATCAGCACCGGCACAAGTAAGTTTCTATGCACCACTGGAGTCCCCTTGACCTAGCCAGCCTCTTGCAGCTTCCTCCATGTTCCAAAGCCATGCAATGCCCTGAGCTTCGTGCGGTAGTTCCCGCCACTTGCATGCATGGCAACTGACATCACTCAATTTCACATGCCCACTCGTTGCTTATGCGTGCTTCCCTCCCCCTTGCAGAGCTTGCATCAATGTGTGCTGGCTTTGGCGCCCAGTCGCTGCCAGCAGCCACCACCGCCAGTGGTGCCCGCCGCTTGCTGCAGCTTGAGACCAGCACAGAGGAGAGCTCAACTGAGGAGGAGTCATCTGAGGAGTCATCAGTTGAGGAGTCCTCTGCTGAAGAGTCATCTGAGGAATCATCAGTTGAGGAGTCTTCTGCTGAAGAGTCATCTGAGGAATCATCAGTTGAGGAGTCTTCTGCTGAAGAGTCATCCGAGGAATCATCTGAGGATGCATCTGAGGAGTCTTCGGTTGAGGAGTCGTCTGGTGAGGCATCCACAGGGCTCACCAGACCTGCCCGCCGCCTTCTTCAGGAGACCAGCGCAGAGGAGTCTTCAGTTGAGGAGTCTTCAGCAGAGGAGTCATCAGTTGAGGAGTCTTCAGCAGAGGAGTCATCAGTTGAGGAATCGTCTGAGGAGTCATCAAGGGAAGAATCATCAGTTGAGGAGTCGTCTGAGGAATCATCTGAGGAGTCGTCTGAAGAGTCTTCAGTTGAGGAGTCTTCAGTTGAGAGGTCAGAGCTTTCAGGCGAGACATCAACCGGGCTGACCATCCCCTCGCGCCGTCTGCTTCAGGAGACCAGCACAGAGGACAGCTCAGCGGAGGAGTCTTCAGTCGAGGAATCGTCTGCGGAAGAGTCACCAGTTGAAGAGTCATCTGCTGAAGAGTCATCAGCTGAGGAATCATCAGAGGAGTCATCTGAGGGGTCAGCAATTGAAGAGTCATCTGAAGAGTCATCTGAAGAGTCATCTCTGAAAGAATTGTCTGAAGAAGAGTCATCACCAGTGGGGTCCACATTGGCTTAGTCGCGTCCTTAAGCTGCCTTTGTGGCTTAGCCATAGGCATCGTCAGCCATCTTGGCTCGGGGCTCCTTAGACTCTTCACTGTGTGCCTGCTCCCCTCTCTAGTCACAATGAATCGTGCTATTCACCAGTCTATCATTCCCTCATTGTCCCCTATGAACATGAATCATCTGATTTTTATCTGCATAACTGGTGCTGATTGCTCCCTTTACTTTCGTATAAACTTCACGCAGTGCAGTGATCTGTAGCGCATGCAGTCTGTAGCCAGGCTGGTATCCCCTTGTTGATTGAGCGTGTGAAAAAACCGTACGTACTTACAATTGGCCACCGGCAGGTTGTCATGTCACGCTCTTGAGAACACAATGTTATGGCTCTGTCGATTGAATGATGCCCAGTGACCAGCTCATGTGGCAAGGTCAGGCCATTGTCGCAGGTTGGTGCAGGATGATTGCTTAGGTGCAGTGATTACGTCTGGCTGGCAGGAGAACATACTTAATTTGGTAGGCCGGAGCAAGCGATTCTCTGTTATTGGAGCAACTGTAGCAAGTGTGGTTTCCATTATTTAATGGAGTACACCTGCAGCTCTCATCCTCGAGTTCAGGATGTGATATCAGTTGATAGTGGGTGCCTTTCAACGACATATCTGTCGGCATGACGTCCGGACTATTTTGCGCATGCCTTGATTTAACGGAATCTGTTGCTGGGGTCTTCTGTGAGAGTTGACTGAAGGAGCGGATGAATTGTTTATTTTGTTCGGAACATTGAAACTTTTGTTTTTAACAGTGGATGTCAGGCGAATGCCAGGCTTTGGTCAGTGATCCTCGTCAAATTGTAAGCTGTGTGTGCGGTCAGAAGGTGTGTGCGGTGCTTCAATACTCGGACACTGGGCAAGGAGTTGACACATTGCAGCTGCGTTGATGGCAGTGCAGCACAGTGTATGCCTAACATATAGTAGCATTTACTTCTCAATAACATGTCCCAGCGCGCAGGGCACAGTCACAAAATACTCCTTCGGCAGGCTTGTTGTGTGCGGTGCATGGTCAATCTGGAACTCAAGCCGGATCATTTTTGAGGGAAGGATCGTTGTTCACTGTTGATAACAACAGGTCATGGCACTGGTGCATGCATGTAGCAAAGGCCTCAGTTAATCTCTATGTCATTCAGGTCACGCTTGCACTACAAGCAGGCACAGAATTCCGAATTACGTATTTAGGAAACACAGCATGCGGCCTTGACAACCTGTACACAACCGCCATGGACGCGCACCCACTCATCGGAATGTTGTGGAGTGTTAGGGACTGTAGGTTACTCTGATCGGCCATTGGTTGGCCCGTTGCCAACCAGGTATGCCCAACCATGCCAACCAGGTGTGCCCACCCATGCCAACCGGAAATCTTTTGGATGCAAAAATAAGTAGAAACAGGTGCGTTTGGTTGCTGTTGATGTGTCTGGACCATCTGTCAATGCCACGTCAGTCAGTACTGAGCCCGGCTGGGTGCTGGGTATGCTGACTGGAGTGTAACCGAGTCAACCAGTCAACCAGCCAACCAGCCAACCAGTGGTGTAGGGGTCAAATAATTACATATGTTGCTTAGTTAGGCACAAATGTGGATGCAAAGAAAACCGCAGGCTCAGCCTCCTTCCGCCACATCTGTGGGGTCATGCCAGAAAATGACGGGACCACATATTCACGGCACAAAATAGCCTCAATCGGCTCAACTGTGTACGTGCCTGCCCGTACATGGTGTGCCAGCCCAGCCTTTGACAGCCAGCCCTAGCAAGAAGGTTACGCTGCCCACTCAGGCGCTCATACCA
>QAXH01005747.1:320-11170 GCA_004335635.1 Chloromonas sp. AAM2
CTGACCCAGTCCATAAGAACAGCGTGACAACATCACAGGACCTCTATACACACCACAAACACACAGGTTCCAGTGTCAGTCCCAAAATTGTCCCAGAACTGGCAAACTTCTTTTTTTTTGCCACCAACGTCGAGCTCGATGGCAGACGAGAAAGCCAGGGTGGAGGTCGTGTCAAGCGTCTTGGTGGCGTCGGTGTCAGGTGTCAGCGTGGTAATATTGGGCTCGATCACCACGCTGGCACCTGACACCGACGCCACTGATTATGCCGCTTGACACACAATTAAGACGCTTGACACGACGCCCACCCTGGCTTCCTCGTCTACCATACCAAGAGAGTACCCCCCTGAACCAATCGATCAACAAGTGCCCGTTCAACTGGAGGCGACTGACGCACTACCAGCCCAGACCACCGCCCCAGCTGAGCATCTACTGAACAGTTGCCCTTCCTCCAATGCGGGTATCATCATCGCCATCACCGTCGTCATCTTCATCGTCATCATTAACAATTCTATGCAGTTGCGCGCGGTGCAGCAGAGCAACGGAAGAACCTTGGCTCAACCCACGGTTCCAACGCAAGTCCAACCGATCCAGGCGCTCAGCAGCAGCTGAGGATTCACCTGCCAGTGTGGACTCACCTGCCAAAGACTCAGGTGCGTGTATTCACCACTTCCTCATCCAGTCTCCCTGAATTGTGCAGCCTGGCTTGTGTGGGCGTTGCCCATATAACTATGCAGATCACACTCACACGGTTAGGGGAAAGCAAGCCCGTCCAACGAGCATGTGAAGGAAAGTATGATGACACAGATAGTAGTGGTGGCGGGTGGCCCTCTCCTGATGTGAACCGGCATACGCATGGGCATACGTATGTATCTGCAGCCGTTGCCTCTCCTTTGTGCTGACAAACAACTCTCATGTTGTGTTGTGTACATGCAGATAACCATGCGAAGGCCGCTCCGACTGGCATCGTGGGTCTGGCTTTCAATGGAATCGCCACCGCATACTGCATAACTGGAGCAGTTCTAGGCATAACCCACGGTGTCTGGGACCAAATATGGTGCCCCGTCGTGCGTATTGTCTTGTACAAAAAGGCATGATATGACCTTGGTATTGCATTTGTATACGTTGGAATGGAGGTTAGGGCGGTTAGGAAACGGCTAGGACACGGCCTAACCAAGCCGGCTAACTGCTAAGGCCTGACCAGCTGGCCTAACAAGCTAACCGTGCTAACCAATACTTTTACAAACATGCCGATTCTGCTTGTTCTAGCATGGCATACACTCCGCTTGATGCCCACATGCATGGTATATCACACTGTTTGAAGATGGTCAAGTTACGGCATACATTACGTCGGAATGTAGGAGGGGTTGGGCGCCGGTTAGAAATCATGGTTAGGGGCCGATTAGTCGCCTGGTTAGGGGGGCGTTCACCTATTGAGACTAACCGTCTAACCACCGCTCCTTCTAACCGTAGCCCTTCAACCATCTAACCGTGCGCTCAACCATACTAGCCTAACCAGCCCTTCTAACCGGCCTAGCTGGCTAATTCGCTGCGTTGCTTGTTGCTGCTTGCTGGCTTGGGGTTGTCACGCTTGCTAGCTGCTTGCTCTCAGCGTGCATGACGGGTCCACAGTAAACAATCTACTTGTACCAGTATCAGTGCCTGATCGTTGCATTGTCACTCCAGTTGTACGTTTGAGTGGGGTCCACTAATTTTTGCAGACCTTCTCGTCCGACTCCTGTTGATCATACTGGTTGACCACCGCAGTAAAAACAAGTATGAAGATGGGGAGCATTACAATGAAGACGAGCATGACGTGCATGTCCTTTGAAAGATGTGTGTGGACTTTGGGAAACTGACTAGAATCACAGTGCAAAATCGTGTACCCCTCTCGCGCACTGATGACGCATGGCCAAGTACACAAGGTTCACTTCTGTGGACGTCCAGCAGAGCTATCTCAGGTGTTGAACCCAGAGGAGGACAGGGGTACCATGTGAGTACCAAGACGAGCGCACTGTTTACATGTCAGTGACAAGCAACCAATCAAAACACACACAAACAAGGGTTCACTGGGCCGCCCAGCCCAGAACGGATGGCACATTAGCCATCCTTTGTGCCATTAGCCATCCTTTGCCATCCTTTGCTAACACACGGCTGGCACATGTGTGTTAAGACAGCGGAACAGCCTGTACAAACTCGCTTGGCAAGAGCGTCTCCAGATTATTGATGGCATACACTATCAAAGAAATCTGTACAGCAAAGAAATACGAAGGCAAGCAAGTAGACACGCAAGCGGCTAGGTTACCGAGCGACAATCTGTAACCGTCCAAAGGCGGGCAAACAACATTATAAGAAAGTTTCTACACGTGCACGACCATATATGCGAATTGGGCCATACATGCGAGTTGGACATGCGCCCCCCTTTCTTTCTCTGCCTTATCCATATCCAGCACATGTCCATATGCACATGATGAATATACAAGGCATTACTCTGCTGCAGGTTAGCAGGCGGCAGTGCAGAGCTTTGCTGCTTTTTGACACGACAATGCTTATTCGTTGGCTTTGACGGTGCAGCTTCTGTGTGACGTCCTTCTGCGTTTCATTGCCCGGCGTTTTCTGCTTGTTGAGCCTGGTACCTGCTTACGTAGCTCAGCTTGTGCTGGCTGTGATTGCACAGTATGGGCGAGACGGCACATGCCTACATGGGGGTCTTTTACATGGTCTCTGCTGCCTGGGCCAGAAGCACCTCCAGCTTGCGCTGGTCCACGCTGAACCCCTCGATCCCCTGAGCCAGCTTCTCCACAGCCATCTGCAAATCACAACGAACAAGGTGAGGAGGAACTCGAAATGTCAGGAACGTGTACATACATGCCACTTGAGTTGTCATTGGGAAGAGTAAGGAACTCAGCGTATCTTTTTAGTCATCAACATGTGCGTGAGTCAGTAGTGACAGAACAGCACGCGACGCGTTGCCCGACCACGAGAGCAGGTCAACGATTTAACCTTGTAAAAACTGACTGTGGGCCCCTCAGGAAACAGAGTGCAGACAGATTGACTTGCTAAGCATGACTGTGTGCATAAGACGGCTCGCAACAACTGGGCATGCAACTCTTAACAACACTCCTGCACAGCTGCAGATGGCCCCAACGTGCAGAATGCATGGCAGGAGTTGCCAGAGCAGCACGCACCAGGTCTGCGTTGTGCATGGCGTCAAACGTTGCCTTGTTGATGTCCACGCGTGCCATGGAGGGGTCGCGCATTGAGGGGCTCAGGCGTCGGGGCAGGGGCGCAGTGCTGTGCTCAAGCTCGGCCAACAGCTGAGGGGAGATAGTGATGTTGTCGCACCTGCGTACATAGCAGCATTTGAAACATGAGCACTTATACGAGGGATGTTGCAGCACTGCCAGAGCACATGAAACAAAAGTCGAGGACATAGAACCACTTGCAAGATGTCTGCGATTTCGTTTCAACTGTAAATTAGATGATGTGATACAGTGATGCGCAGTGTCTGTCAGATATGATATACGTACAGTGCTGCAAGTCTGTGTTTGTGCTGCCTGGTGCCCTCACCCTGCGATCTCCCTGATCTCCCCCACGTTGCGGAACGATGCCGCCATTACAATGGTCTTGTAGGCCTGAGTCTTGTAGTACCTGAGAAGCGCGAATCCAGACAGCATCAGGTCAGCAACCAGCCAAATCAAATGCAGGGCTGATGGCTATGGCGAACACAGGACACGAGCCTGGTAGCTGTGCTTGCACGAGCAGAGTGCGCACAAGGTACTGCCTGATGCTGTACGTTGACAGGGTATGGCAGAAACCGACCTAGTGCTACTCACGTGTAGATCTTCTTGACGGACAGCACTCCCGGGTCCTGCGAGGCGTACCAAGGAAGGCATGCGGCAATTATCAATGCGGCTATGGTCGTAAGCTCTCTGAACATTACGTGGGCTTGGTTACAGTGGCAATCGTTACTGCGGCAATCCTGGCAGATAACCCCAGCACTGTAGAGCTCCCATGCCACCTCTGTCATCAAGCATGCAAAAGTTGAGCAATGCAATGAAGCATGCCTGGCTGAATCGGCCCAGGCTCGGCTGAGGCGACATCCCCTATCCCCACTGACCTCCTCTGGTGCGAAGTCACGCCCCTCCTTTGCCTTGTACCAGTCCATGATGCGGCCCACAAAGGGAGAGATCAGCGCTGCACCAGCGTCTGCACACGCCGCTGCCTGCATCAGAGCAACGCCGGGAATGTGTTTGCCATGCAACACTGGTGGGCACGTGATGGGACAGAAAAGGTACAGTAGTGGCAATGATAGCCAAGAGCGACCATGATACCTACCACAAAATAGTCCTCTATGAATTGACCCAAAAAAGGACCCCAAAATGCCAATATTCCAAACACACTCTCATTGTTGGAATGTGCAAGGCCATTGATCCCCGACCTGGTGTGTCCGGGCCCGCACCTGAGCGAAGGAGAACAGCAGCGTCATGTTTGTGTCGATGCCCTCCTTCTGCAGGCGCCTGCACGCCTCAATGCCCTCCCAGCTGCTGGCGATTTTGATGTAAACGCGCCTGCAGCAAAGGGGGGGACGAGCAACCGTGGTACGTGTCAGACTGTTATGCTGACTGCGCCAACTCGCCGGAGACACTGGCAATGCCTGATATAGTTAGCTGAACTATCATGGGCGGTAGCAGTGCTTGGTTTGGGCAAGCAGGCCAAAACAATTACCGGAGATCAATATCTACGGTCATATCCAAGGAATCGCGAGAACAAAACAATACCGGAGAAACACCTTCAGGTCTAAAAGATCGGTTTCTTTCATTTTGCCGGTTTCTGTTGGCTGTTGGCGGTTTCCACACCTTTCAAGCACATAAAGAGCCCCGCTGATTGACAGCTTGCGCGTTCGGTGCCAAGCAACCTACTTGCTGGCACGCTGGCTGTTGCTGAGACGTGAGAATTGTGATTTGATCACGGGCTGATGTGTGATCAAATGACACTAGCAGAGTGGCTTGGGCGAATGGCAAATGGCACTGTCGCAGCTGTTGCACCAGGAATTGCCAGTGTCTGTGGCAGGCACTGCATGTGGGCGTTGGCGTTGCAGCATGTTGGTCGTATCCGAGCTTGGCTTGACCACCTACCGCAGCGGTGTTTCGTTTAGCCAGAGATCAGAGATAATCAGAAGTATGGAAATAAAATCAATCAATTTTGGCCCTAAACCGGAGATACTTGCCCATATTGGTGGGCTCTGGAGATAACTGAGCTGCAGTATCAAATAACAGTCATGCCATGACGATGAACTCACTTGGCATCCACTCCCTTCTTGCTGTACAGGTCCAGCAGCCTCAGCGCCTTATCGTAGGTGGCAGTGCTGTTGAACGACAGGTGCGCATCCACCTGGGGACAGGGCAACAACAGCACCGGGTAACTGCAGGCCTCATAACTGATTAGGGCAGCAGTGGTGTAATACTTCAGGCCACCATGCGAGTGCCATGGGGAGCAGCATACGGTGCACTAATAATGCATCAGGGCCCGACCTCTGTTAACGGCAGGTCGCTATTTTGTGCACAAAGAAGTGTACTAATACACCAGGTGGTGTTTGGCCTGGGTCTCACCTCTGTGGACACTCTTCCTGGCACAATCTTGAGCATGTCTGCACCGATGTTGACCGCCAACACATCCGCCACCTCTGCAGTTAATCCAAGGCACGCCAAGATGCAAAGTCGACATTGCAGCCACGAGTTGGAAATGACAATGTTGGCGAGTACGTGCATGTGTGTGATGAGTTGTGTGATGAACGTCTCTCGCTGCCGTCGATATTGTGACGAGCGCATCTGCTCAGGGCAGGCTTAGGTTGCAGCCACAATGTCCCAGCAGCTACATGTGTGCAGCAGCTACAATGGTCAACTTGCGGTCATGTGGAGCGTGCATCTTACATATGTGAATGATGCTTACGATGAGATTGCAGCCACGTGTGAGTCATGATAGTGTGAAAGGTGCATTTCACTTTATAGGGTGCATCTGCACGGCTGTGTGACCAAGTGCCTCACCTGCATACGGCCGGCTGGGATCTGCCGGGTTGGAGCGTGACTTGAGCGCCTCCACCAGCAGGTGCTTGTACTCAGGTGCCTGCACGGCTTTGAGCACAAGCCTGCGCAACACAACAACAACGACACACAAACTGCCAGGACATGACGTAACCAGGAAGGCGTGATGCTCTGTAAACCTGCGTCATTCTCATAGATAGGGGTCTTCTGCTCTCTTGCTAAAGATGAGCAACTGGACTGCCTCGAGCACCAGGCTGCACAACACAGCAACACAAACATACGGCAGGACAATGAAGAGACTGACGTGAAGATCAGCAACTGGAAGATCAGCAACTGAACTCACGAAGGATTGGTGGTGCAGTCTTGTGGCTTGTACAGCTTCACCAAGGCTGGATCGCCTGTGTCAGCAACCACCACGGACATGCTGCAAAGGCAGAATAATTTGCAAAGTTCTAATTTGATCACTTCAGGATAGTGTGGCAGTCACAAGTAAACACGCCATAGACCTTCCCTATACATGCGAGGCAAGATCAAGCCCGTGTACGTAGAACATCATGATGAATCCCCCAACGTTAACACAGTTACCAAGTCAGTATTGTTGCTAGCACATTGCGATGCACAACATTGGCACATCGTTAACCTGTGAGAACTCTTTGTGACTTTTTGAATGTTCGGTGCCACGTCATCTGAAGAAGCAAGCCGCGTCACCAACTTCTAGGGTTTGTCACCTTTTAGCGCAGCACTCACCTCTTCAGCGTCTCAAGTTGGTTCTTGAACTGCATGGGCGCTTCCACATCCCTGCGACTCGCTGATTCCACGACATTGCAAGCGACCCTGCGCGTCCCTGCGCGATTGCTCGGCTTCACCAGCGGCGCTTGAAGAGGCAAGGACGCCAGCATCGCGCACGACTGTCGCTTGAGAACTGTAAAATCAGGCCTACGGAGCGCGTGAGTATGTTGGGCGAGCATTCAAGGTCCGAAGAAAAATCATCGGTAAAATCACGACAACATCACGTCCGAGATACTCACCGGATCGCCTGCAAACGTGTATCCACACGAAAGGTCTTGTTTTGAACGAGGCCGTGGTGTTTGTGTGTTTGTAGCTGGTTTGTCCGGCTTTAAGGGCCCAGGCGTCTCACTCCCGTCCACGTGTCCGCCGAACGTTGTAAAAGCGACCTTTGACAAGGGTCAAAAGGCGCACTGACCTGGAGGAGATCAGTCACTGCCTCCAAGGCCCGCTGGCAGGGTGCGTTCGCTCATCGAGCACAGAGTCTTTCAGTCAGCTGTGAGGTACCATTTCAGCGGTAGACAATGAGAAGTGTCAGACAATGTGAAGCCCAGTTCTCTGCGTGGCCCATCTCACCTGCCCAAGCCTCTCAGCAGGCAGGATTCAGGCAGCACTTCGCAAGGCCCTAACCTTAATCTAGCTAGTGCTGGTCTGTAATGCATGCGATCCTTACCCTAGGGCAGGTACATCAAACTCAACAAGAATGTAGAGAACAAGGGCCTAACAGGCGCCTACACTCTTGCCTGGCGGATCAGCCAAATTTTAAAATCTGGGCGGCGTTTCCTGTGCGGTTAGGGTTTTGTGCCAGCTGCGCTGTGCCTGGAGTTTTTGATCTTCGGTACTGAATGAGGATATTGCAAGTGAAGTGCATAGCGTACGATTAAAAAATTATGACAATCCTGAAGGCCTAGGACCGCAATCAAGCTCAATGAGCTCCTTAAAAGCAGCAATCCTGCGCAACCAGCAACAGCGCAGTCTGTTGCCCGACAGCCCATCTCCACAAGCTGCCAGCCCAGTTCCGCCATGTAAGCGCCGCAGGCTACAAGATGGCGCCATCGCATTGCTGATGTCTCCATGCGTGAGCGATGCACTGTTTCTGCATGGTGTACCCACATAGGCGCGCCAGAAATGCCAGCCGTCGCACCTGGCAGCAGCGGGCGCGCACAGCAGCTCGCCTCGCTCAGGCGTCGCTTTGAAGCAAATGTCCAGCGTTCGGCACCACGTTTTGAAGATGGACGCACGCAATGGCAGCAGGGTGCGTTATTTTCTCATCACGGAGTTTTTGTAATGGCCTATGTGCATGCTCTCAACAGTTGATGCAACATGTGTGTTATCGCACAGGGAGCGTCAGAGGTGGCAAACGCAGCGACAAGTCATTGGCAAGGCATGACCAGAAGCTTCAGCAGCAAGGCGAAGGACTTGCTGTGACATCAGAATTGGATGCAGATGTTATGTCAGTGCTCTCAGAAGCAGGCTTGCGTCCACGCATCATGGCTCCTGTGCTCAGTGCAGTACAGAAGGGCTTGATAACCAACAATCCAGGCGTGCTGCTGTGCCAGGTGGGCCATTGGTGCAGGTTACTGGCAGGGTGCGGCTGACAGGCGACCGTGATGTTGGCTGGCAGCACTGGCATGTGTGACGCATGTGTGTACCATGCGTGGCTGCTGATGTGTGGCAGCACCTGTGTGTCGCCTAGGCACTACGAGTCAGTGCCAGTCTGCATGACTTGAGCGCAAGCCGTACGTAACCCAGCCCCACCTCCAATTCGGCCTGGTCCATTGCAGCGGCAACTGTGCAGAAGTCGCTCGGCCTGTCAAGCAATCAACAACCCCCACCAACAAATAGCAACCAACAGGAGCACACACTGACTCTGTCCTGCCACGTGCCAACGACGAGTGATCCTGCCTGCCCGCGTCACAGTTGCTCCGGTTCATGTCCTGCTTGGAGGGCAGCTGCCTGGGCCAGCGGCAGGCCATGAGCCTGCTGGCTGTCTACCCTGTGGTGCTCAACCTGTCCTCGGACACACTGGCCTGGCACCTGGAGGAGCTGGAAGAAATATTTGGGGACAAGGCGCCGGGCATGATCACCAAGTGAGCAGGGATGCAGTCAAGCCAGGGAAGCCGAAGACCACTGGAGAGCGAGGAGAGCGAGGAGAGTGCTGGGGCCTGATGTCATCATGGCTCTATCACTACGAGCTCTTAGTAAATGGTGGTCTGTATTTGGTTGGGAAGGCTGCTGGGCTTGTCATGGTGTCACACCTCGCTTCAAGATGCAAGCATTCACACATCGCTCAAGCACGCAAGCACTATCAAGACCAGCACCACTCGCCATGCTGCACATGGTCTTGGACATGCATCTCCCATGCAGGCGTCCCGCGCTTCTGTGCGCCAGTCCCTTCACCATTTGGACGCACATGGAGGCCCTGGCGCGGCTGCTGGGCACCCCCCTGGAGCGGGTGCAGGCGATGGTGGCGAGACAGCCACGGCTGCTGCTCAACTCTACAGCGGCGCTCACCAGCAGGCTGACGGACCTGCAGGACGTCACTGGGTGGGTGGCAGGGCGCATTGGGCTGGGGTTATGGTGGTGCAGGTGCGGGACAGGGACACAACGCTTGGACTGGCGGCGGGTAGCAGAGTGTGCCTGTGGTCAATGATGTTACCACTGCTCCACTATAATTAGACATACTGCATGAGCGTGAAGAGGTGCTGGCGACCCTGGTGGCACAACAGTTCCAAGCTGTGACCATCAAACACACCCAGAACCTCAGAGATACGGAGCCAGCTCAGCTGTGCGGTCTGAGGCAAAGATGAAGTTTGTGGCTGTCTTCGCAAGAGTGTGTGCTGTTTACAGTGGCATGTGCGAGCTGAAGAACTTGATAGATTGTTTGTGGAGCACAGGCGGTGGTGTGTTTGTGCTTCCCAGGTTGGACCTTGCTGCCGTGCGCGCGCTCATCAGCAGCCAACCTGCCCTGCTGACATACCACCCCGCCACGCTGGCGCAGAACCTGGACTGCATGGCAGCCAGCCTGGGCCTGCATGTAGACAAAGTAGGCTGAGGTGTTGACAGCTTCAAAAGTCTGGCAACACATAAGATCCCTTACCGGCATAGATAGGCGCTTAGCCAGCGTCGCCGCTTACATCTTCTAATTGCCCGCTGTTACGACCACCATAATGCCCTGAGATTTGATGCTGACCGGATGCTGTCGGCAAAGAAAGAGACTTCCTCCAGCCCATGGCATGCATGATTAGGATCTGCCATGCCCCTGATAAGCGCACGTTAACCGTGCCCGGCTGCTTCTGCAGGTTGCTCGGTTGGTGTGCCGCGCTCCCTCCCTGATCATGCTCAACCATGAGACGCTCAGCACCAAGTTGGAAGCCCTGGCCCGGGTGCTGCGGTGTGACGTGGCACAGGCTTCAGCCATGGTGAGCCCCTGGATGACTCGTCACACCTGAAATGTTGCTGTGATTGTAACGTGAGTGCCTGGTTGATGCCAGTACGGTGGGCCCCCTGTTGACAAAGGGAGGTAAAGGTCAACGGTCACAGTTGGGCTTGCAGAGGGTGGGTGGCAGCGCTCCAGGGCTTGCATAGGCAGGGACCGCCGCAGGACCATGCCACACCAATGCGCCAGTCACGCTCTCATTGCTGTGTCTGGATGTGGAAGGCTGTGTGGCGCCTGAGCCAGTGGTGACATTGTCAGTCGGCTGGTCTTGTGGTGTGCTACAAATTGGCTGGTCTTGTGGTGTGCTACGGATTGGCTGGTCTTATGATGGGATGGCCCTGTCCCATGCCTGCGTGCCTCAAGGCTGGTCAATTGCATGAGAACGCAAATTACCCGCCATCCCCGATGTGAAGCAACGTCTTCCAGCCAGCACAAACCAAGGGGTTCTGATTCCGCGCGCCTGGCCCGACAAGGGGCTGGGATCAACTACTGTTGGGATCAATCACATCACTGGCGGCTAAATCGTGGTAATGGCGTCAGTGGTGACATCGTTTGTGTCTTACTGCGTCCGTTCAGGTGTCCCG